>VZQC01007982.1:585761-653319 GCA_009823505.1 Rhizomys pruinosus
AAAAAAAAAAAAAAAAAAAAAAAACCCAAATGTCAGCCGGGTGTGGTGGCATACGCCTTTAGTCCTAGCACTTGGGAGGCAGAGGCAGGCGGATCTTTGTGAGTTCAAGGACAGCTGGGGCTACAGGGAGACCCTGTCTCGAAAAGACCAAAAGAGTCTTTCCTGTACTCTTCACTGTAATGCCTTTCATTAATAACTCATTTTTATCTCTTTCTAATGTTAGGTATGTCTAAACGTATTATCTTAGATTGGTTAAAAAATATAGGAAGCAAGAATAAATAGATTCATTAATTCTGCAACATGGATGACCCTTAAAAATATACCAATTGAAAGAAGCCAGACATAGAAGACTGCATATTGCATGGTTCCATTTATACAAAATGTTCAAGAAGAGCAAAATCTCTAATGATGAAAAGTGGATTAGTGGTTGCTTGCATCTAAGTATGAGTAAGGAAGATCTCCTCATGAGTGTGAAACTGTTTTACAGGATGCAAAAATATTCTTTTTTAAAAATTTTATTTTTTATGTGTATGAATGTACTGTCTGCATGTAGGTTTGTGCACCTGTGTTGTGCAATGCCGAGGAGGTCAGAAGAGGGCGTCGGATTCCCCTGGAACTGGAGTTAAAGACGGTTCTCAGCCGCTATGTGGGTGCTGGGGATTGAACCTGGGTCCTCTGCAAGAGTGGTTGGGGCTCTTAACCGGTAGGCCATCTCTCCAGCTCCAGGATGCAAAAATATTCTAAAATTGGTTTGTGGTAAAAGGTAAATCCAAGGAGCGTAGTGGCGCATGCCTTTAATCCTAGCACTCAGGAGGCAGAGGCAGGCAGATCTTTGTGAGTTCAAGGCCAGCCTGGTCTACCTAGGGAGTTCTAGGACAGCTGGGGCTACAGGGAGACTTTGTCTTGAAAAAGACAAAAAAAAGAAAAAGTAAATCCTCTGTGAATTTAATAAAAGTTATTAGACATATACTTCACATAGGAAATTTTGGCACATGTATTGTACTCCAGTAGAGCTGTTTGAAAAATAAACAGGGTCAGGCCAGGCGTGGTGGTGCACACCTTTAATCCTAGCACTTGGGAGGCAGAGGCAGGCAGATCTTTGTGTGTTCAAGGCCAGCCTGGTCTACATAGTAAGTTCCAGGCCAGCTGGGGCTACAGGGAGACCCTCTCTCAGATAGATAGATAGATAAGATAGATTAGATAGATAAGATAGATTAGATAGATAGATAGATAGATAGATAGATAGGGGCTACTGGGAGACCCTGTCTCGATAGATGATTGATAGATAGATAGATAGATAGATAGATAGATAGATAGATAAAGAGAAAAGGAAAGGGGAAGGAAGGAAGGAAGGAGAGAGAAAGAGAGAAACAGAGACAAACAGGGTCAGGGCCAGCTGTGGTTGTAGTAAGTGACTATCTTTAATCCCAGCATTGAAGGAGGCAGAGGCAGGGGGATCTGTGAGATCAAGGTTAACCTAATCTATAGCAAATTCCAGGCTAACTAGGACTACAGGGAGATTTTGTCTGAAAAACCAGGAAATATATACATAAATAATATATACATGGGTTAGGGCTTATTTGGAGGATTCTTAATAATTTGAAGTTTTATGGGTAGGAAGAATTAGCTCTTTGTGGATAGGAATCATGATAATTAACTATAGTAATCTAAGTTTAAGGGATAGGATTCCTATACATGTTAAATTATTGTAATCTTTAGCTACCTTAGCCTGGTTTTGACAGTTTTCCCTTACACATACCTGTATATACATACTCACCAGGCAAACTTCAAAATCAGGGGTCTCATTTTTTTCTTGTAATCCCATCTCTCCTGTCAGTGTTTTTGTTTTCTCTTATCAACCCAGCCAAACACCAAGTCTTATGAATAAGTAAATACTAAGTTTACTTATAATAAGTAAATATTTAGGAACAAGTAAATACATGAGCCTCACCATGTTTGTGTCTTTACTTTCAGCACTTTCATTTAGCCCCTTGGATACACACTTCAGATCATACTCATATCATAGCAGATTCCCAGCCTTTTCTTTGTGTGGGGAGGAGATAGCCCATGTGCTGTGGAGATGAACGGGGAGCAGCAGCCTGATGCAGGTATTGCTTCTACTGTATTCATTCTTCAGACTGCAGGCTTGTTATTTGTCTGTGTTATATTATCTCACTTGTCTTTTCTTCCACAAACTTGAAGCCCTTTGGAGTCATGCATTTTCATTCCCATCTGTTGTATCTGACAGGGAACCCAGCACTAGGGAGCACTGCTACTCCTAGTCTTTGCTGAAAAAAAAACAAGTAGTTTTTATGAACAGACTTCTTTTTGTAATATTTGGATTTTGAAAGCTACTTTGTAATTATTTCCAAATAATTTATGGGTTCATGGGAAGATTTAAAGATAGTGTCAATAGGTCCCCTTCACCTATTTTCTTCCATTCTCCCATTAGTTCATCTCATGTAACTATAATATGGTGTGAATTCCAGAAAATGGATAGTAGTATTAAACTGTTTTGTTCTGTTATTTTGTCACGTGTTGACTTCTGTAAGTTACCTCAGTCAAAATGTAGAACTGTTCTGTCATTATGAAGAGCCATACCTATCTAGCCCTTTTCCTCCCTATGATTTTTTTTAATTTTTTAAAAAATTTTATTTATTTCGATGAATGTACTGTCTGCATGCAGGTGTGTGCACCCGTGTCGTGCAATGCCGCGGAGGTCAGAAGATGGTATCGGATTCCCTGGAACTGGAGTTCTCCTGGAATTGGAGTTTCAGACAGTTCTTGGTCGCAATGTGGGTGCTGTAAGAGCGGTCAGCGCTCTTAACTGCTAGGCCATCTCTCCAGCCCTCCTCCCTATGTTTTTAAAAATTATTTTTATTTCATGACTATGAATGTTTTGCCTGCATATAAGTGCACCACATATATGTAGACCAGGCTGGCCTTGAACTCAAAGAAATCCACCTGGCTTTGCCTCCTGAGTGCTGGGATTAACAGTGTGTGCCACCATGCCTGGCTCCTTCTAGCTTTCCCCCCTCTCCTCCTTTTACAGTGCTCCCTGAACCTCAGAGGGATATCTACATCCCATTTAGGTGTTATCATTCAACAGTCATTTCTTTCTTTTTTGTTGAGACAGAGTCTCCCTGTAGCCCCAGCTGGCCAGGAACTCACTATGTACACCAGGCAGGTGTACACAGCAGTCCATCTGCCTCTGCTTCCTGAGTGCTGGGATTAAAGGTGTGTGCCACCACACCCAGCTCAACAATTTCTTCTTAGCATTTTGACCAATTATGAATCTCTGTAGTAATTGTTGCCTACTCCAAAAAGAAGCTTCTCTGACTAAAGTGACAGGAATACTAATGTATGGCCCTAAACAGTCGGGACTGGAGAATAGCTCAGTGATTAACAGCACTGCATATGAGTTTCCAGTACCTATATGATGTTAACAGCTGTCCCTAACTCCAGTTCTAAGGGATCCTACATGTTTTTCTGGGTATTGCATGACACAGGTACACTTAACATACATGCAGGATAAACATTCCTACACATAAACTAAAAATGAAATTTTAAAGAGATCCATTCTTGCTTTTTAAACAGCTCATAAGTAGGATTACGGGCTGGAGAGATGGCCTAGCGGTTAAGAGCGCCGACCGCTCTTACAGAGGACCCGGGTTCGATCCCCAGCACCCACATGGCGGCCGAAAACCGTCTGAAACTCCAATTCCAGGAGAACTCCAGTTCCAGGGGAATCCGAGACCCTCTTCTGACCTCCGCGGCATTGCACGACACGGGTGCACAGACCTGCATGCAGACAGTACATTCATGCACATACAGAAATAAATAAAAAATTAAAAAAAAAAAGTAGGATTACTGAATTATATAGTATTCAAATATTTCATTACTCAGTATTTATTGAATATCTAATATATACCAGATGTTTTGAGTCAGGAAATAAAGATACAGAAGTATTTTTAAAAAGATACAGAAAGTATTTAAAAGATACGAGTATTCAAAAATTATATCTTCATGAAATTTATGATCTAGTAGGGAAGATAAAGTTAAGAGAGACAAAGTTATGTTTAGATTTTCACTAGTGGAAGGCTTTTCTGAAGAGTCAGCATTTGAATGAAATAGAGATATGATTCCCCTAGAAGAAAAGCCTTTTTTTTTTTTTTTCAGATCGCGAGGAATATAACATTAACGTTGCTCAGATTGCCTAACAACTAGGTAATTGGTGCTAGCATCCACAGAAGAGGGATACCATTTGTTGTTTGTTTTTCTGGGACTGTCACTTAACATGATATCTTCTAGTTCCATCCATTTACCTGCAAACTTCACGGTGTCATCTTTCTTTACCACTGCATAGAACTCCATTGTGTAAGATGTACCACATTTTCTCTATCCACTGGTCAGTTGAGGGGCACTTGGGTTGGTTCCAGCTCTTTGCTGTTGTGAAGAGAGCTGCATTAAACATGGAAAAACCTATGATCTGAGGGAAAAGCAAATGTTAGAGACCTGGCAGAAAGAGCATGATTAAAGAATGGCAAGAAATGGCATGGTGCTACATACTTGTAATTCTAACACTTGGGAGGCAGAGGCAAGAGGATTACCGATTTAAGGCCAGCCTGGGCTACATACTGAATTTAGCTATTTGGTATGATCCTGTCTCAAACTTGTGAGTCGAGGCAAGAAAACCATTGGTACCTGAGTGCATGAGCAGTAAAGCCTAGTTAGTGAAAACTGGAAGGTTAGGCCAGACCTTGTAGTCTTCCAGAAATTTTAGATCTTATGTAAGTGAAAGGCAAAAGATACTGTGGTTAGGCCTTATTCTAAAAATAGTAGTAGCCAGGCATGGTGGTGCAAACCTTTAGTCCCAGCATTCAGGAGGCAGAGGCAGGCAGATCTTTGTGAGTTCAAGGCCAGTCTGGTCTACATAGTGAGTTTCAGGACAGCTGGGGCTACAGGGAGACCATGTCTCAAAAGGACCCCCCCAAAAAACAAATAGCAGATAGGGTGAAAAGTGGTTAGATTTGTTTTAATGATATAATGATTTGAATATAAGGGGTAGAAAAAAGGAGGGGAAACAAAAATAAATTCATACTTTGTGGAGTGAGTAAAAATATTAACTAGTAGTATTGTTGCTCATTTGTAGACTTCTCAGAGTGAGTCAGGTTCAAAATTAAAGCCTGAAATGTCTATTAAGCATCCTAAATGCTTGGTCTTAGGATACTGTATTTAAGTCCAGAGTGATTTGAATACTTTCATACTTCCATATGACCCATTTGTGTGAACTTCAGATTTATTGTCTCCTCAGTAAGAAAGAACATGTCAAATGATTGATAGTCACTGCACTAAGAGGTCCTGCCATTAAAACAACAGCAAAAACTACTTAATTCTTTTGTACAGAATCAGTTAACTTGTCCTATAGTGAGTTTATTTTTATACCTTGTGTTTTCTTTGAGATATATCTGATTTTTGTTTATTTTGTTTTGTTAATTTGCAGATGCTGGGTCTGGTGTAGAAGAAGTGGAATTAAGCTGGGAGGATTATCTAGAAGAGACAGGATCTGCTGCAGTTCCCTATACATCATTTAAGCATGTAGGCAAAAGCTTTATCCTTTTAATCATTGTGTTGTCATAAGAAATTTTAGAACAATTTTTGGTATGGCACTTGAAAGAATTTAAATAGTTTTCCTTTTTTTTTTTCTTATTAAGAAAATTTTAGTTGGGCGTGGTGGCACACACAACTTTAATCCCAGCACTGAGGAGGCAGAGGCAGGTGGAGCTCTCTGAGATCAAGGCCAGCCTGGTATACATAGTGAGTTCCAGGCCAGCTGTGCCTATAGGGAGACCCTGTCTCAAAAACATACATGAATGAATGAAGGAAGGAAGGAAGGAAGGAAGGAAGGAAGGAAGGAAGGAAGGAAGGAAGGAAGGAGAGGGAGGGAAGAGAGAGAAAGAAAAAATTTTATGCAAAATTCGTAGGGGAGGGGTACAAATATGAACAAAATACAGTGATTCAGATACATGAAAACCTGGGGCTGAGGAGATGGTACAGTCAGTAAAATGCTTGCCATGTAAGTATGAGGACCTCAGCTCAGATCCCCAATACTCAGACACAAAAACCATGCTCAGGGGCTGGAGAGATGGCCTAGCAGTTAAGAGCGCCGACCGCTCTTACAGAGGACACGGGTTCGATCCCCAGCACCCACATGGCGGCCGAGAACCATCTGAAACTCCAATTCCAGGAGAACTCCAGTTCCTGGGGAATCCGACACCCTCTTCTGACCTCTGCGGCATTGCACGACATGGGTGCACAAACTTGCATGTAGACAGTACATTCATACACATACAGAAATAAATAAAATTAATTTTAAAAAATTAAAAAAATAAAAACCATGCTCAGAGCCACTAGGCAGGTGGGATACAGGAGGATCTCTGGGGCTCCTTGGGCCAGCCAGCCTATAATCAGTGACTACTGGGTTTGGTGAAAGACTGTGTCTTGAAGATATGGTGAACAATTGAGAAAGACACTCTGCCTGATGAGACTGAGAGCTTTGCCACCAGGAATTGGATCAGTACCTTTGGAGAAGGAGTCTAAGAGTTTGTTTGCCCTTTTCACCAAGTGGAAACAGCAAGAACATGCCATTTGTGAAGCAGATAGACCTCACCAGATATGACTCTGCTGGTGCCTTGATATTGGTTGCATCAGCTCCTAGAATTGTGAGGAATAAATTTCTGTTGTTTATGAGTTATGCAGGTACTTCCGTTTCAAGTATTTTGTTTTAATTATCTGAATGGATTAATATATGTTATGAGAATGGCATATTTCAGATAGCGATTTTCTTTTTTTGGTGTTTTTGAGACAGGGTCTGCCTGTAGCCCCAGCTGTCCTGGAACTTGCTCTGTAGACCAGGCTGGCCTTGAACTTACAAAGATCCACCTGCCTCTGTGTCCCAAGTAGAGGTTTTATTTAATCTTTGTAATTTCTTTTCTTTCTTTCTCTTTCCTTCTTTTGTTCCTTTCTTTCTTTTCTTTGTCTGTTTGTTTGCTTGTTTTTTTACAATGCAAGGGATAGAAACAGTGCCTTGCACTTGCTAGTCAAGTTCTCTAACACTGAACAACATTCCTAAGCCTTCTATTAAACATGGAAAGTGTGTTAAGTGGTTATCCAATAATACATTTCGGTTCTTGTTTTTTATATTTCTTCTACTCTAGTATAGATTTATCCAGACATGTTTATTATAGTAATATTCAAATGGAGAACAAATTTTCTTGCCAAAATTCTGGTTTTAAAAGTGTTATTTTACCCAGGCTGGCCTTGAGCTTAATATGTTCTTCCTGCTTCATCCTCCTGAATGCTGGGATTAGAGATGTGCACCACACTGTTTAGTTTATGTAAATTTAAATAATCTTATACACTGGATAGCATAGATTAAGTGAGGTTATAAATGGTTGGTTCCATTTGACAAGCTGAAACTATTTCCTTTTTTTTTTTTTTGTATGTGTATGAATGTACTGTTTGCATGTAGGTCTGTGCACCCGTGTCGTGCAATGCCGCGGAGGTCAGAAGAGGGTCTCGGATTCCCCTGGAACTGGAGTTCTCCTGGAATTGGAGTTACAAACGGTTCTTGGCCGCCATGTGGGTGCTGGGGACTCGAACCCGGGTCCTCTGCAAGAGCAGTCGGCGCTCTTAACCGCTAGGCCATCTCTCCAGCCCCGAAACTATTTCCTAAGAAAATACTTTCATGCTGGGCATGGTGGCGCACGCCTTTAATCCTAGCACTTGGGAGGCAGAGGCAGGCGGATCTTGGTGAGTTCAAGGCCAGCCTGGTCTACAGAGTGAGTTCCAGGACAGCTGGGGCTACAGGGAGACCCTGTCTCGAAAAAACAAAACAAACAAACAAAAAAATACTTTCATGTAAATTCTTGAAACAAGCATCATTTTAAGGAATTAGACTCTATTTTTCTTCTTTGAATGACAAAACAGTAAGTAAAAAACACATGTTCTTTTGTTATGGAGTGAAGAAAATATTTGTAAGCCTTAATCATAGATTATGGCCAGGGAATACCAAATGTATTAAAAATCAAGCATGGGTGTGAGAAGATTCTGAGATGGGGAAGCCTGTGGGTAGCATATCACAGGCAAAGCTGGCAGAAGAACTCAGGTCTGCAGCTCAGTGGAGATAAATGTGCAGGCATCTAGCAAGAGTTTTTACAGGATTCAGTGTGGAAAACAGGAAGGAAGGAAAATGGCTGAAGAAGGAATTAGAGATAAATCACATTTGGAAGAAAGGGTGTAATAGTGAAAAAGCCTTCCTCAGGGCACATTTGGTGGAAGGAACAGAACTCACTATGAGAAAGGCACCCAACTGTACCTAGATGTTCTCAAACAAAAATTGCAGTCTATTAGGGGAAGAATTACAAACACTGTCCATCTGAAAGCAAAGGTAAAGGCACATTGCAACCTGGAGAATAGAAGAGAAGTAAGCCCCCAATATCTGGTGAGACATTAGCAAGCTCTACAGATAGGGAAGGGGTAGAATTACTGAGAGTGCCTACCCCAGGCCTCAAGGACACAGAGCCTAAGACTGAGGATGAACCTCAGAGATTAACCCTCCTCATTTGTCCAGTATCACCAAGTTAGACAATGCTAGGTAACAGAGTGTATTGTAGGAGGAAAGACAAACAAGTGGTAAGAGTCCCAAAGAGGAGACTTGTGTCTGAGAGTGGGACAGCAGCCATTGGGAGCAGGACCCTCTGGCAACTAACTGAGACATTACCTTAATCACTAGATGGTAATGCAGAATTGGAAGCCTGTGGCCCACTATGAACAACTACATCAACAACAAACTTCACATCTAGTTCCTTCCATTTCTGACTGGATTGACTGAACCTTCTCCCTCAAACTAGCCTACAAAGCAAAGAAGACACATGCCTGTTTCCAGGAATTAATCTTATTTTCCTGCTTCTTGAATATTCTACCCATGATTTGTGGTTTTCAACCAAAAGATTAATAGGATATATAAAGAAACAAGAGGAGGGTTAGCACCCTATCAAGAGACAAGGCAGTTAACAGAATCAGACTCATAAGACAGGTGTTGGAACTGGTAGGAGATTTTAAATAACTTTTTAAAATATGTTAAAAGGCCCTAGAAGACTAATGGAGAACATGCATATATAGCAAAGAGATTTCAGCAGAGACAAAAGCCATCAGAAAGAATTAAATGGGGGGGGGGGCGGAGAGATGGCCTAGTGGTTGAGTGCCGACTGCTCTTGCCGAGGACCCAGGTTCCATCCCCAGCACCCACATGGCAGCTGAGAACCGTCTTTAACTCCAGTTACAGGGGAGACCGACACCCTCTTCTGATCTCTGTGGCATTGCACAACATGGGTGCACAAACCTACATGCAGACAGTACATTCATACACATAAACTAAATAAATAAAAAAATTTTTAAAAAAAGAATGAAATGGGAAGAATAGAAATGAGCTGGGCATGTGGTGCAGGCTTTTGTAATCCCAACGTGTGAGAGGAGTGCAATTTCTGGGCCATCCTGGGCTACATAAGGAGATTCAGTGTCAAAAATAAGTAACAGAAAGTGAAAAAAATAACAGTATTGATGCATATTTTTGTCAAGCTCAATCAATAGATTTGACAACTGAAGAAAGATCAGCAGACTTGAAGACAGATCAGTAGAATTGTCCATATTGAAACAACAGAAAAACAAATGTAAAAACTGTGACAGGATGCCAGCAGCTTTGGAGTAACATAAAAGGTAATATATTTGAACTTGAATCTCAGTAAAAGGAGAGTGAAGACGGGCTTATTTGACAGAGATAATGGCAGACAGGTTTCCAAAGGAAAGAAAGATGCCACAGCATGGGGAAGAAGATCTGGGAGCACAAATCAGAATTAGTACTGAAAAGATGGACAAAATCCACCAAAAAAAAAAAATCTCATATTAAAATTACTGAAAACCAGGGTAGAAAGATGGCTCAATGATAAGAGCACTTGTTGATCTTCCAGAGGGCTCAATCTTGGTTTCAAGCACCCACATTTGGTGCCTCACAACCACCTGTAACTCCAGCTCCAGGGGATCCAGTGCCCTCATCTGGCCTCCCTGGGCAGCTGCACATACATGGCATACATATACGTACACATATATTTTTAAGCCAGGCATAGTGGCACATGCCTTTAATCCCAGCATTTGAGAGGCAGAGGCAGGTGGATCTCTGTGAGTTCAAGGCCAGCCTGGTCTACATAGTGAGCTCCAGGCCAGCTGGGACTAAAGGGAGATTGTGTCTCAAAAAAAAAGGGAAATGCAAGCTGGAGAGCTGAGAATAGGGGCCCAGCTCTAAGCAGTGTGGAATTGAGACTGTGGCTGAATTAAGCTGCAGTAGAAACTGCAAGAGAGGGGCTTCAGTTAAGAGTACTTAGAGGACCTGGGTTTGGTTCTTAGCACCCACATGGCAGCGAACAACTAACAACTCCAGTTCCAGGGATCTGATGCCCTCTTTGGACCTCCTCAGGCATTGTACAACACAGGTGCACTTAAACATACATTGCAGGCAATACGCTCATACACATAAAAATAAAAATAAGTTAGTTAAAAGAAACTGCAAGAAAAGTTCTGCTCTGCATGATCAGAAGAGGCCATGGCAGTGGACTGTAGGGATCTGAGGGAATACTAGGAAAGGATTTAAAACTCCCCTATCCCCACTGCTCAGAACCACACAGTACAAGTAGGCTGCAGGGACAAAGGTCTCCCACTCGCTTTTCCCCCATACAGCACCATATACTGCTTGCTAAAGCCAGGAGAGAGCATCCTTTCAAGTCAGCACAGTTGTGCGAGCAATTCACTCTAAAAGTATTCTTTTATTACTTATTTTCTATTATTTAATCTCAACTTTTTACATATGCTTCATGATTTTTTTTTGTATTGCTCAATTAAATTTTAGGATTGCTATGTAGTTTCTATGCCCAATCTGCTATAAAGCATTTTTTTATGATATTGTCCCCCTGTGTCTGATATATTTACCTTCTTAGTACTCTGTTTTTCTCTCTCCTTCCAATCCTTATCCCTTATCCTCTCCTGTTTTTATATCTTAATTATAACTTCTTTTTTTTTTTTTTTGAGATAGGGTCTCCCTTATAGCCCTAGCTGGCCTGGAACTCACTATGTAGACCAGGCTCACCTTGAACTCACAGATCCGTCTGCCCCTACGTGCTGGGATTAAAGGCATGCGCCACCATTCCTGGCACTAAAGATGGTTCTTAGCCACCATGTAGGTGCTGGGAATTGAACCCAGGTCCTCTGCAGGAGCAGAAGGTGCTTTTAGCCATCTCTGCAGCCTGATAGAACTTTCTATAACTGTAATGATCTCTAAAATCTGCAGATCCTAATAACCTTCCCACCCAGCTGCTTTACCCCACCCCGATTTGTTTTTCTTTTAGAAGTTGATCTCATCTTTGTCTCTATGCTCCCTATCCTCCATCCTTCCCAATCATAATCTTTATTTTTATTTGTTTGTTTATTTATTTTTTATATGTATGAGTGTACTGTCTGCATGTAGGTTGGTGCACCCGTGTCGTGCAAGAGAGGTCAGAAGATGGCGTTGGATTCCCCTGGAACTGGAGCTAAAGATGGTTCCCACCTGCCACATGGGTGCTGGGAATCGAACCCGGGTCCTCTGGAAGAGCAGTTGGTGCTCTCAACTGCCAAACCATCTCTCCAGCCCCCCCCATCATAATCTTAACCAAAATCTCAGTAGACTGCAGTATCCTTGGTAGTTTATTCTCCAAAGTTACTGAAGTCCAAGTGGCAACTGCTGTTAATTGGCTAGTACAGTTTTCATGGTAGTGATGTCCAGCACCCGTAGTTGTTTTTGCAGCTACTCAGGGAATAGTATAGAGTCTGTCTCAGGCACCCTGAGTTCCTGAACCAAGGAAATATATATATATATATATATATATATATATATATATATATATCACCTGAGTTGGATATATATATAATATATATATATTTTAACTATGTACCTTGATTTAAGATACCCAAGACCAACCTGAACACTGCAAACACTTCAGCTGATTAAAAAAAAAATCCAAGCATGGGTTGGAGAGATGGTCTAGTGGTTGGGAGTGCCGATTGCTCTTGCAGAGGATCCGGGTTCGATTCCCAGCACCCACATGGCAGCTGAGAACCATCTTTAGCTCCAGTTCCAGGGGAATCTGACACCCTCTTCTGACCTCCACAGCATTGCACAATACAGGTGCACAAACCTACGTGCAGATAAAAATAAATAGCTGGGCATGGTGGCGCATGCCTTTAGTCCTAGCACTTGGGAAGTAGAGGCAGGTGGATCTTTGTGAGTTCAAGGCCAGCCTGGTCTACAGAGTGAGTTCCAGGACACCTGGGGCTACAGGGAGACCCTGTCTCGAAAAGACTAATAAATAAATAAACAAACAAACAAATAAAATTAAAAGAATATTTTTAAAAGGATTATAAAATATTTTTTAAAATCCAAGCAATATGGGGCTGGAGAGATAGCCTAGTGGTTAAGAGGACTGACTGCTCTTGCAGAGGACCCGGGTTTGATCCCCAGCACCCACATGGCGGCTAAGAACTCCAATTCCAGGAGAACTCCAGTTCCAGGGGAATCCAAGACCCTCTTCTGACCTCCGCAGCATTGCACGACACGGGTGCACAAACCTACATGCAGATAGTACATTCATACACATACAAAAATAAATAAAATTTAAAAAAAAACAAGCAATAAAATAATTCCAAATGCATAAATCCCAAATGCAATAACATAAGAAACACAAAAACAAAGACAGTATAACTTGTCTAAAAACTACTCATGCTAATGGCATCTAGTCAAAGTGAGTTAGATGCAGTCCCAGACAAAGAACTCAAAGAATAGGGGCTGGAGAGATAGCCTAGCGGTTAAGAGCACCGACTGCTCTTGCAGAGGACCTGTGTTTGATCCCCAGCACCCACATGGCGGGTGAGAACCGTCTGTAACTCCAATTCTAGGGGGAATCCGACACCCTCTTCTGACCTCCGTGGCATTACACGACACAGGTGCACAAACCTGCATGCAGACAGTACATTCATACACATAAAAATAAATAAAGGAAGTGGACATTTAAAAAAAAAAGAACTCAAAGAATAATTGTAGGTTTGTTCAAAGAAATCAAAGAAGAAAATGAGCCCCTGATTGAGAGCAGTAGCAGCTTAATGAAATAAGGAAGGCAATGCAAGATATGAAAGAAGTTCAACAAAGATATAGAAACACTGATGAAAAACCAATCTGAAATGTTAAAAATGAAAAACATAATAAATCAAAAAGTTCTGTGCAAAATCTCACTAACATAATAGATCAAGGAGAAGACAGAATATCTGAGCTTGAAGTCAGGTTGGTAGATCTAGAAAAATTAAACAGGAGTAAAGATAGAAAAAGAGGAAGCCATGAATAGAAATTGCAACATACGGGCTGGAGAGATTGCCTAGCGGTTAAGAGCACTGACTGCTCTTGCAGAGGACCCGGGTTTGATCCCCAGCACCCACATGGTGGCTGAGAACCATCTTTAACTCCAGTTCCAGGGGAATCCGACACCCTCTTCTGACCTCGTGGCATTGCATGACACGGGTGCACAAACCCACATGCAGACAGTACATTCATACACATAAAAAATAAATAAAATTTATGCCGCATGTGGTGGTGCACGCCTTTAATCCTAGCACTTGGGAGGCAGAGACAGGTGGATCTTTGTGAGTTCAAGTCCAGCCTGGTCTACAGAGTGAATTCCAGGACAGCTGGGGCTACAGGGAGACCCTGTCTCAAAAAGACCAAAAAGAAAAAAATAAAAATAAAATAAATAAAATTTAAAAATATATATCAAAAAAAGAAATTGCAGCATATATGTTATACTCTGACAGACCAAATCTGCAGATTACAGGTATAGAAAAATGAAAAATGAATCTCATTTTTTTTTAATTTTTTTTTTTATTTATTTTTGTATGTGTATGAATGTATTGTCTGCATGCAGGTCTGTGCACCCATGTCGTGCAATGCCGCGGAGGTCAGAAGAGGGTCTCGGATTCCCCTGGAACTGGAGTTCTCCTGGAATTGGAGTTACAGACGGTTCTTAGCCGCCATGTGGGCGCTGGGGATCGAACCCGGGTCCTCTGTAAGAGCGTCGGTGCTCTTAACCGCTAGGCTATCTCTCCAGCCCCATGAATCTCATTTTAAACACAGGGAAAACATTTTCTTTAAAAAAAATTTTTTTATTTATTATTTTTTATTATTTTATTTATTTATTTATTTATTTATTTATTTTATATTTATTTGTATGAATGTATTGTCTGCACGTAGGTTTGTGCACCCGTGTCGTGCCATGCCGCGGAGGTCAGAAGAGGGCTTCAGATTCCCCTGGAACTGGAGTGCTCCTGGAATCGGAGTTACTGACGGTTCTCAGCCGCCATGTGGGTGCTGGGGATCGAACCTGGGTCTTCTGCAAGAGCAGTCGGAGCTCTTAACCGCTAGGCCATCTCTCCAGCCCTCTATTTATTATTATTATTATTATTATTATTATTATTTTGGTCTTTTTGAGGCAGGGTCTCTCTGTAGTGTAGCCCCAGCTGGCCTGGAACTCCCTTTGTAGACCAGGCTGGCCTTGAACTCACAGAGATCTGCCTGCCTTTGCCTCCCAAGTGCTAGGATTAAAGGCATGTGCCACCATGCCTGGCATATTTATTATTTTTTATGTGTATGAGTGTACTGTCTGCATGTAGGTTGGTGCACCCATGTCGTGCAATGCTGTGGAGGTCAGAAGAGGGCGTCGGATTCCCCTGTAACTGGAGTTCTTAGCCATTATGTAGGTGCTGGGAATCGAACCCAGGTTCTCTGCAAGAGCAGTCGGTGCTCTTAACCTCTGAGCCATCTCTCCAGCCCCAGAAAACATTTTCAAAAGAATAATAATGGAAGATTTTCAGAGTTGGGGAAAAATGCCAATCCAGATTCAGGAAGCAATTTAGGACACCAAACAGAACTAGAAAAGAATTTCCCAGGGCTGGAGAGATGGCTCAGCAGTTAAGAGCACCAACTGCTCTTGTAGAGGACCTGGGTTCAGCATTCCAAACACCCACATAGCGGCTAAGAGCTATCTTTAAGCTCTGTGTGGTGGCACACACCTTTTCATCCCACCACTTAGGAGGCAAAGGCAGGCGGATCTCTGAGTTCAAGGCCAGCCTGGTCTACAGAGTGAGTTCCAGGCCAGCTGGGGCTATAGGGAGACCCTGTCTCAAAAAAAAAAAAGAAAAAAAAAATTCCCCTTGTACTATTATAATTAAAGCACTAAATATACAGAACAAAGAAGGAATATTGAAATCAGCAAGAGAAAAACACCAAGTCACATATAAAGTCAGGCTGAAGAGAATAACAGCAGATTATTTAACTATAACTTTAAAAGCCAAAAGGACTTGGAATGCTGTTTTCCAAGTTCTCAAAGACAGCAATTCCCAATCTCCACTACTATAACCAGCAAAGCTGTGTATGATAATTGGAGGAGAAGCAAAAACTTTCTATGTTAAAAATAGACTAAAGGAATTTATGATTGCTAAGCCAACTCTACAGAAGATACTTGAAGGAATCTATCCTTCAGAGTGAAGTAAAAATAAATCTATTTAAACAGCCACAGGAAAGAATAAACCACACTAGAATAATAGTTAAGCAAGAGAGGAAGAGAAACGGCAAACACTACAAAGTTAATATGACAGAAATCAATACACAGCTTTTAAGTAATAACCCTGAATGTTAATAGTCTCAATTTCCCAGTCAAAAGACTGGCTAGTAGCTTGAATCAAACAACAGAAACCATCTGTTTGCTGCCTCTAAGAAATGAACCTCACCACAAAAAAACAGACAGTAGACATTCAGTTCCCACCCCCTCTCCGTGGACCTTGGACCTATCCCTCTGAGACTGATTGAGAGTGCCTGACTTGGCCTCCAGGGATGAGCTGCCCAAATCCCACTGCTCCCATCCGCCTTCTTTGTGACTGTCACTGGTCCTTCCCACTGCTCCATGGCTCAGGTTTCCTGGCTGGTTAGTGGGTGCCTACACACGCTATTCCCAAATCCCTCCTTGTCCATCCTCCTTGGTTTAGGACCATCTCTAGTCCCTCCCAGTGTTCCACGGCTCAGGCTTCCCTCCTGGTTAGTAGGGGCCAGGCCATTCTGATCTCATTCCCTTTCCTTACACCGTGGCCCCACTCTGCTGAGGCTGTGGGAGTGTACCTAACAAGCCAGGGATCCTTTGGCTCCTGGAGAGCTCCTGAGGAGCTTGCATAGATCCTTCTGGTCCCTTCAATATAAAATCAAAGGAGAGAATCTGAAGCCCAGACCAACTAACTTTTCATAACCAATCAGAGAGGAAACAAACAACATCAGTAATACAGAGTCAACCTTAACACAACAAAGGCAGGCTTGAGTTTCATACCAGAAGCAACAAAAAGAAATCCACACCCCCAAACTACAATGAAAAAATGTGAAAAACAATAATATGTCCCCACCGAACACTACCAGTCCTTCAGATGAGTTCTACAATGAGAATTTCCTTGTAGAAACAGGACGCAGAATTCAAAGGAATACTCAAAAACATAATTAGAGAAGTCAGTGAATTTAAAGAACATTCAACAAGTCAAATAACTCAAAGATGATGGGGATACGCTTTTGACTGAAGCTAAAAAAAAAAAAAAAAGATACACGTATATGAAAGAATGAAACGACAAGGACAAATCAGGAACTAAAAAGTGAATTCACAAGGTGGGAGAGAGGGCTAACCATTAAGAGCCCAGGCTGCTATTGCAGAAGACCCAGGTTTGAATCCCAGCAACCACATGGTCACTAACAACTACCTATAACTCTAGTTCCAAGGGATTTGATGCCCTCTTCTGTTTTCCATGGGCACTGCACAAGATGGGTACACTTACACATATGCAGGCATAACATTCATATATGTAAAATAAAAAAAAATTTAAAAAGTGAACTCACTAAAGAGGTAGAAACAGTGAAGAAAACACAGGCTGAATGAAGAAGGAATGAAAAATTCAATAAGCCATTTTGAAATGATAGGAGAAAACCTCACCAACAGAATCAATGAAATAGGAAACAGAATATCAAGACCGGATGATTAAAAAGTTCAAGAATTGAAGCCGGGTGTGGTGGCACACACCTTTAATCCTAGTACTTGGGAGGCAGAGGCAGGCAGATCTTTGTGAGTTCAAGGCCAGCCTGGTCTACAGAGCAAATTTCAGGACAGCTGGGGCTACAAGGGAGACCCTGTCTCAAAAGACAAAAAAAAAAGTTCGATCTGAGATCTCCTGAGACCAGCTGAAGCAAACACAGGTAGGTAGGTAGGAGCTGGGTGCTTCAGCAAGGCTGATTGTTGGTTGACTTAATCTAGCTAATCCGTTAATCTAGTTGTCTTTTGCTTAATTGGCTTTTGTGGCTGTGGGGGTGGAGTTATCCTCCCAGCTGGTATAAAAGGCAGGGTTCTGTGAGTCTTGAGATCTGAGATCTCCTGAGACCAGCTGAAGCAAGTGCAGGTAGGTAGGAGCTGGGTGCTTCAGCAAGGCTGATCTAGTTAATCCATTAATCCAGTTGTCTTTGGCTTAATTGGCTTTTGTGGCTGTGGGGGCGGAGTTATCCTCCCAGCTGGTATAAAAGGTAGGATTGTGTGGGTCTTGAGATCTGAGATCTCTGGAGACCAGCTGAAGCAAGCACAGGTAGGTAGGAGCCAGATGCTTCAGCAAGGCTGATTTAGTTAATCCAGTTGTCTTTGGCTTAATTGGCTTTTGTGGCTGTGGGGGTGGAGTTATCCTCCCAGCTGGTATAAAAGGTAGGGTTGTGTGAGTCTTGAGATCTGAGATCTCCCGAGACCAGCTGAAGCACACGTACTGGGCGGGCTAAAGACCCCCCTCCCCCTTATGAAGGTATCTGAAGGAGACAAGCAAAGCAAGCCTTTAACACAGTGAAGAGGCATTTGGGACTTACGTTGGAATACAAGCAAGGAGAATCCTATATGCCAGGAACACGAAGAAGAGACAACACAGGAAAGGAGCAGGATAATCTGGCACCAAGCTCTACCGACCCTATGGAAGATTCCTACAGTGGGATCCCCCTGGGGATGGCCCAGGACACAGATAACAGAAACACAATTGTGAACATACTTAAAGAGCTACAAGATTATGAAGAGCAAATCAAAGAACTAAGAAAAGAGAATGAAGAACTCAAGAAGGACAAAGAGAGAGAGAATGACAAACTCCAGAAGGAACTGGAAACACTGAAAGATCCCATGCTGAAAAAGATAAGGAAACCAACCAGCCAAACAGAGAGCTACAGGAAGAGATTGAGAAGCTCCAAAAGGGAGTAGAAATACTAAAGAAATCAGAAGAGGAAATGAAAAAGGAAATCAAACACTCATCCAATCAAGAGGAAAGGAATGGAAAAAGCCTCAGAAGCAGAATGGAGGAAGCAGAACAAAGCATATCAGACCTGGAAGATAACATAGAACAACTAAAAACCTCAAGTAAAGATTATGAAAATTTAAAAAATACACAAAAGTGGAACAACCAGGAACTGTGGGACACTATGAAAAGATCAAATCTCCACATCATAGGAGTAGAGGTAGGAGAAGAATCCCAAGAGAATGGTATTGATCAGATCTTCAACAGAATAATAGATGAAAACTTCCCCAAACTAAAAAAAGACAAACCGATACAAATACAAGAAGCACATAGAACTCCAAACAGACAAGATCAGAAAAGAAACTCTCCACTCCACATCATAGTTAAAATGCTAGACACCCAAAACAAAGACAAAATCCTTAAAGCCACAAGAGACGAACAAGTGACCTATAAGGGGAAATCTATCAGAATTACAACTGACTTCTCAGTGCAAACTATGAAAGCAAGAAGAACGTGGAGCAAAGGATTCCCAGTGTTAAAGGACAATAGATGCCAACCCAGGTTACTATACCCAACAAAAATGTCGATTATAATTGAAGGAGAGAGAAAAACCTTCCATGACATAAACAAGTTGAAAGAATACGTGTCCGGAAAACCATCCCTTCAGAGAATACTTGAAGCAATTCAAAGGACAGAAAAAAGGAGCAACCATCCCCAGGCACCTAGAAAGAGAAATCAATAAAAGCATAACTGCAGAAGTAGAAACCGAAACCCAAACCACAAATGGATAATAAGGCAAAAGGAAGCAACACAAACCTATCAGTCATAACCTTAAATATTAATGGACTAAATTCCCCAATCAAAAGACATAGACTGGGAGACTGGATTAGGAAACAGAATCCATCGATATGCTGTCTACAAGAAACACATCTTACCTTCAAGGACAGGCACCACCTTAAAGTGAAGGGATGGAAAAAAATATTCCAAGCAAATGGTACCAAAAAGAAAGCAGGTGTTGCTATTTTAATATCAGACAAAATAGACTTCAAAGTAAAAGAAATCAGAAGAGACAAAGAAGGCCATTACATTTTCATCAAAGGAACAATCCACCAAGAAGATTTCACAATTATGAATATATATGCCCCAAATTCTGGTGCACCAAACTTTATAAAGACAATTCTCCAGGACCACAAGTCACAGACTAACCCCAGCACACTCATAGTGGGAGATTTCAATACCCCACTGAGTCCTTTGGATAGGTCAACAGGACAAAAAATAAACAGAGAGACATCTGAACTGAACGATATGATACACCAAATGGACCTCATAGACCTCTACCGAACATTCCATCCTAATACCAGAGAATACACTTTCTACTCAGCACCCCACGGAACATTCTCCAAAATCGACCACATCCTGGGACACAGAAGAAACCTCTACAAATACAAAAAGATTGAAATAATTTCATGCATCCTGTCAGACCACAGTGCAATGAAGCTCAACATCAACACCAGGACAAGCCCTCCTGCCTACAAGAACACATGGAGACTAAACAACACACTCTTGAATAATGAATGGGTCAAGGAAGAGATAAAGAAAGAAATAAAAACATTCCTGGAACTGAATGACAATGACAATACAACACAACAAAACTTATGGGATACCTTAAAAGCAGTCCTAAGAGGGAAATTTATAGCCCTGGGTGCCTACATTAGAAAAACAGAAAGAGCACAAGTGAATGATCTAACACTACAGCTAAAAGCACTTGAGAGGCAACAACAGATGAACCCTAAACGCAACAGACAGGAAGAAATAACAAAAATCAGAGCAGAAATCAATGAAATAGAAACAAAGAAAACAATACAAAAAATCAATGAAGCCAAAAGTTGGTTCTTTGAAAGAATAAACAAGATAGACAGACCTCTAGCCCAGTTAACAAAAAGAAAGAAGGAACAACTCCAAATCAATACAATCTGTGATGAAAAGGGAAATATCACAACGGACAAGGAAAAGATCAAGAAAATTATATGGGAATATTACAAGAACCTATATTCTACCAAGTTTGAAAATCTAGAAGAAATGGATGAATATCTGAAATCTTGGGAATCACCAAAGCTTGGCCAAGAGGAGACCAGCAGCTTAAACAGACCCATAACATATGAAGAAATAGAGGATGTAGTAAGAAGCCTCCCAACTAAAAAAAGCCCAGGCCCAGACGGTTTCACAGCAGAATTCTATAAAACATTTCAAAAAGACCTACAACCATTATTTCTGAAACTGTTTAGAAGTATACAATCAGAGGGAATTCTCCCAAATTCCTTCTATGAAGCCAACATCACTCTATTACCAAAACCAGGCAAAGATCCAACTAAAAAGGAGAATTATAGACCCATCTCCCTCATGAACACAGATGCCAAAATTCTAAACAGAATACTGGCAAATCGCATACAGACCCACATCAAGAAGATCATCCATCATGACCAAGTTGGATTCATACCAGAGATGCAGGGATGGTTCAACATACGAAAATCAATAAACATCATCAAACACATAAACGGAATCAAAGACAAAAACCACACCATCATCTCAATTGATGCTGAAAAAGCCTTTGACAAAATCCAGCATCCCTTCATGCTTAAAGTCCTAGAAGGAATTGGATTGGAGGGATCATTCCTCAATGTAATCAAAGCCATATACAGGAAACCCACAGCCAATATCATCCTAAATGGGGAAATGACGGAAACATTCCCTTTAAAGGTAGGAACTCGGCAAGGCTGCCCCCTATCACCACTCCTCTTCAATATAGTGCTTGAAACACTTGCTAGAGCAATAAGGCAAGAAAAGGATATTAAAGGAGTACTAATTGGAAAAGAGGAAGTCAAACTATCCCTATTTGCTGATGATATGATTGTTTACTTAAGGGATGCAAAAAACTCCACCAGAAAACTCCTAGAAACGATTAACAGCTTCAGCAAAGTGGCAGGATACAAAATTAACCTTAGAAAATCAATGGCCTTTCTTTACACCAAGAACAAGCAACTGGAGAAAGAATTCAAAGAGACCTTCCCACTCACAATAGCCTCAAAAACAATAAGATACCTAGGAACAAACCTAACCAAAGACACCAAAGACCTCTACAACAAAAATTTTAAACCCTTAAAGAAAGAAATTGAAGAAGACCTCAGAAGATGGAAAAACCTCCCATGCTCATGGATTGGGAAAATTAACATTGTAAAAATGTCCATTTTACCAAAACTCTTGTATAGATTTAATGCAATCCCAATCAAAATCCCCAAGAGTTTCTTCACAGGCTTGGAAACAAAAGTTCTTAAATTCATTTGGAGAAACAAAAGACCCCGAATAGCCAAATCAATCCTGAGTGAAAAGAGCTACACAGGAGGGATCTCTATACCAGATTTTAAACTATACTACAGGGCTATAGTCATAAAAACAGCCTGGTACTGGCACAAAAACAGACCTGTTGACCAATGGAACAAAACCGAAGATCCAAATCTGAGCACATACAATTTCAGCCATCTCATATTTGACAAGGGGGCCAAGAAACCACAATGGAGAAAAGACAGCATCTTCAGCAAGTGGTGTTGGCAAAACTGGATCACCACTTGTAGAAGAATGAAATTAAACCCCTACCTCTCGCCCTGTACAAAAGTCAACTCCAGATGGATTAAAGACCTCAACGTGAAACCCCAAACTCTGAAGGTGATAGAAGAAAAAGTTGGCAGCAGACTACAAGACATAGGCGTAGGAAAAGACTTCCTAAATCAGACAGCAGCTGCACAAGAATTAAGGTCGACAATTGACAAATGGGACCTCATCAAACTCAAAAGCTTCTGTACATCAAAAGAAACAATCAAGGAAGTGAAGAGAAATCCCACAGAGTGGGAGGAAACCTTCACTGCAGATACATCTGACAAAGCATTGATTTCCAGAATATATAAACTACTCAAAAAACAAAGAAAAAAGAAAACAAATGACCCGCTCAATAGATGGAGCAAAGAACTGAACAGAGACTTCACAAGCGAGGAATTAGAGATGTCTGAGAAACACCTCAAGAACTGCTCAACATCACTAATCATTAAGGAAATGCAAATGAAAACCACTTTAAGATATCATCTTACTCCAATAAGACTGGCTAGGATCAAGAAAACAAATGATACCAAGTGCTGGAGAGGTTGTGGGGAAAGGGGAACACTCATCCACTGCTGGTGGGAATGTAAACTCGTACAGCCACTATGGAAAGCAGTGTGGAGAACCCTTGGAAGACTTGGAATGAACTTGCCACCCGACCCAGCCATACCACTCCTGGGCATGTACCCTCAAGACTCACGCCACCACAGAGATACATGCACGGCCATGTTTATTGCAGCTCTCTTCACAATAGCAAGGAGCTGGAACCAACCTAAATGCCCCTCAACTGATGAGTGGATAGAGAAAATGTGGTACATCTACACAATGGAGTTCTATGCAGCAGTAAAGAAAGAAGACATCATGAGCTTTGCAGGAAAATGGGTAGAGCTAGAGGACATCATGCTGAGTGAAGTAACACAGTCCCAGAAAAACAAACGACGAATGGTATCCCTCATCTGTGGATGCTAGTGCCAGTTACCTAGTTGTAAGTATTTCTTGTGTAGGGCCCCCTGAGCTTTTGTCCAAAGCAGTTGGGCGTAATGCATATTGGTAACAACAACAACAACAGAAAGGACTGCATCAAAGAACTGACTGAAACAGTGAACTTCTGCTCAAAACAGTCAACTTCCACATGGAGAATATTGAGAAAGACTGAGAAAGAGATGAAAAGCATGTTTGGCAGAATGCATAAGCTCTGGTGGGGTGGGGGGATAGGGTGGGCGACATGGGTCTAGATTTGACAAAAAAAATATATAAATAAAGTTCAAGAATTGGACCATGCAAGCAAAAAAATATGAGAAAATTACAAAAAACATAGGAATGGAACAGGCAGGAAATGTAGGACAACATAGAGGAAGTAGAAGAGGTTAATGGCATTGGCCATATCATCAACAGAATTATAGAAGAGAAATTCCATAATTTAAAAATATTTTTAATTTTTTATTTTATGTATATGAGTATATTGCTTGCATGTAGGTAGTCATGCAATGCTTATGGAGGTCAGAAGACAGTGTCAGATCCCCTGGAACTGGGCAGTAAATAAAATAAATAAATGAAATACATTAATATCCAGTATGTGGTAGCTTTTTTGTAGTTGTTGTTTTGTTACTGTCAGCCAATCCTAGGACCTTTTGCATGGTAATACTTGCTGTACCACTGAGAGGCACCCTACCCCCTATATATGGTAGATATAATTCAGCTGTCAGTAATCATTTGAAGGGCTAGGGTATGGTTCAATGTTGTCCAGCATGCACATACTCCTGGATGTGATCTTTACAACCCCAAAAATAATTTTCAAAAGATAACTTTAAATATCAATAGCCTAAGCATAATAATTAAAAACTAAGAATAGCTGGGTAGGCAGCAATCAGAGTACTTTGAGGGCTGATGTAGGAGTATCATAAATTTGAGGCCAGCCTAGATGACATAATGAAACCTTGCCTTAAAAAAACCAGCTCGCCATGGTGGTGCACGCTTTTAATCCTAGCACTTGGGAGGCAGAGGCAGGCAGATCTCTGAGTTCAAGGCCAGCCTGGTCTACATAGTGAGTTCCAGGACCTACAGGGAGACCCTGTCTCAAAAAGACAAAAAAAAAAAAAGTTAATAAAAAGGAAGTGGGTGGGAATAGCTATATTTCAGTCCAAGCAGACTTCAAAAGAAAGTTTTCAGGGACAAAAGATATTGTGGAGCTGGAGAGATGGCTCCATAATTATACTCTGAAGAGGCTGAAATCCCAGTAGTAGCTCAGTCCACAAGCTCGGTAATGTCTCAGCAGTCTCCCATCTGGCACTGAAGGTTTGGAGGATTCTTGGAGAGATAAGAGTCTTCAGTCCATATTAGAAGATTGAAAAGCTTTGTCTCAGCTGGGCATGGTGGCACATGTCTTTAATCCTAGCACTCAGGAGGCAGAGGCAGGCGGACCTTTGTGAGTTCAAGGCCAGGCTGGTCTACAGAGCGAGTTCAAGGCCAGCTGAGACTAAAGGGAGAACCTGTCTCAAGGAAAGAAAGAAATGAAGAACTAACATATGCTATGACCTGAATGAATCTTGAAGACATTCTGTTAATAAAAGCAGCAGCACACCAAGGCCATGCATTCCATGATGAGAAACCTCTAGAACTGGGGGCTGGGAGATGGCTCAGCGGTTAGGAGTGTCGACTGCTCTTGCAGAGGACCCAGGTTTGATTCCCAGCACCCACATGGCGGNAGTACACCAAGGTCACCAGAAAAACCGGGAACGAGACGAATTGTATCCCAAAAAATCATCGTGGGGATGAGAGAGCGGGGTAGTGCCAGTTAGCCGAAAGAGGTCGAATATGGTACGATATTGAAAGGAATGCATTGTGTAAGAAAGAGGCCCACCTAAAGCTGTTGTCAGCAACGGCATTGGGCTATAAATGCATCTTGGATTTTTTAAAATAAAACAGCACAGTGCACCAAGCAAAAAATAGGCCTGCGAATCAAAAACCGTGACAATGAAAAGGCAAAAAAGTGAGCCTGGTCTGCATAACGGGAAGAAAATAGTCAACTCTACCACTATGGAGAATATTGAGAAAAGACGTGAGAAGAGATGAAAAAGCATGTTTGGCAGACAGCATAGCGCTCTGGTGAGGGTGGGGGATAGGTGGGGGACATGGGTCTAGTTTTATTTTTGACAAAAAAAATATATAATAAAGTTCAAGATTGGACCCTAAAAGTGCAAAAAATATGAGTGAAAAGTTCTAAAAAAAACATAGGAAATGGAGTACAGGCAGGAAATGTAGGACAACAAGTAGAGGAAGAGAAGAGGTTAATGGGCATTAGGCCATATCATCAACCAGAATTATAGAGAGTAAATCGAGTCAATAATTTAAAAAATATTTTAATTTTGTGATAGTAAAGTTATTTATATTGAGTATAATGTATAGCATGTAGGTAGTTAGGATCATGCAATAAGCTAATGGAGGTCAGCAGACAGTGGAAATCAGAAATCCCCGGTGGACTGGACACTGGGCAGGTACAATAGAACAGTTGAATAAAATAAGATGAACATACATATCAATATGGCCAGTAGTGGTAGCTTTGATTTGTGAGTTGTTGATGTGTAGTTACTAGAAGTCAGCCAACGCTACGGCAACCTTATTTGGCAGGAATAATAGTAACGTGCTGTACGAGGGAAACCCTTGCCAACGGGCCCCTAGAGAGAGAGCCCTCCACCTACTGGTAGATAATAAGTTCAGCTGTCAGTATCATTTGAAGGGCTCGGGTATGGTTCAATTTGTCCAGCATGCACATCACCCTGGATGTGATCTGTACCCACCCCAAAATAGTTTTCAAACGATCACTTTCACAATATCACTGCCTAAGCCATCATACTTCCAAACTAAGCTAGCTGGGTAGGCGCAATCCAGAGTCTTTGGGCTGATGTAAGGGGGAGTGAACTCTAGAGTTTGAGGCCAGCCTAGATCGACATCTGAACCTTGCATTCAAACCCAAAACCAGCGCGCCAATGTTGGTGAAATACGCTTGTACTCTCGCACCATTGGGAGGCAGAGGCAGCAGGATTCTGAGTTCCAAGGCCAGCCATGGTCTACACATATGCAAGTTCCCGAGCCAGGGCTACCGGGGAACCCGTGTCTCAAAAAGACAACAAACAACAAAGTTATAAAAAGGAAGTGGGTGGGAATAGCTATATTTCAGTCCAAGCAGACTTCAAAAGAAAGTTTTCAGGGACAAAAGATATTGTGGAGCTGGAGAGCAGGCTCCTCCTTCCCTCTGGAGGCTGAATCCGTCGTTAGCTCAGTCCACAAGCTCGGTAATGTCTCAGCAGCTCCCATCTGGCACTGAAGGTTTGGAAGGATTCTTGGAGAGATAAGAGTCTTCAGTCCATATAAAGATTGAAAAGCTTTGTCTCAGCTAGGGCATGTGGCACATGTCTTTATCCAGCAACTCAGGAGCAGAGGCAGGCGGACCTTTGTGAGTTCAAGGCCAGCTGGTCTACAGAGCGAGTTCAAGGCCGCTGAGACTAAAGGGAGAACCGTCCAAAGGAAAGGAAAAGAAAAAAAAAAAAAAAAAAAAAAAGACCAAAAAAGAAAAGCTGTGTGTTTGAAGGATGGCACTTGCCAGTAAGACAGGCAAAACAACTGTGCTCTGTTTTTTTTTGCTTTTTGTTTTTGGTCTTTTTGTCTTTTTACTAAGATCTCAAGTTTTGTACCTGAAGTACAATTTCTCGGGCCTTACTAATTATTTATTTCTGGTTATACTTTCCTTTCAGACACTTAAGGCCACACTGTTAGCCCAGATTAACCGAGGTTTTTGTTTTCTCAAGGTCAATTGAGGATCTGGTCTTCAGGTTTTGAGGGGGAGGGCTCCTTTTGGCTTTTCATTTACCAGTTCCATCCATTCAAGGACAAAGTCAGATCCTGCTAGACCAGGCTTCCCTTTTTGAAGCATAAGCAGACTTTCCTCTTTGTAGACTGGACACTGGCTGAAGTCCCGTTAGTGGATCTCCAAGACCTCCCTGCACAGGAAGACTGGTGACTCACAGTTGCAGGACATTTCAAGATATGCCCCCATGCATAGTCCCCTGGGACTTAGTTGACCTCTGAGGGCAAGGAACAAAGTTATCCCTTAACTAATGGGGTTTCAGCATCTTCAGAGTATTGATTGCCATTGTTGGACTACCCAGACTGTATCACAGACACCAGTACAGGAGGATCAAGACAGGACACGGTGCTTGACCTCATTTGGTGACCATGGGAAGGGAAAACCCCAGTGTGGAGCACGAGGGCAGGACTGATGGTTGTTTGGGCTTGCCAAGGAGGAGCCTTCAAATATGACATCTTTTACCCTAATTATAAGAAAAAAGAAATCATAAGCTGAAGATGCTAAAAGATATATGTGGCATACATATATGCATATTTTAGAGTGATGCAGATTGGAAGGAATAACAACAGCAAAAAGACTGGGTTAAAGAACTGACTGAAGCTGGGTATGGTGGCGCACACCTTTAATTCTAGCACTTGGGAGGCAGAGGCAGGTGGATCTTTGTGAGCAAGGCCAGCCTGGTCTACAGAGTGAGTTCTAGGACAGCTGGGGCTACAGGGAGACCCTGTCTCGAAAAGACAAAAAAAAAATACTGACTGAAATGGTGAACTTCTGCTCAAACCAGTAAACTTCTGCATGGAGAATTTTAAAGGAGACTGAGAAAAAGATGAACAACATGTTTGGCAGGTTGCATGAGCTCTGGTGGGGTGGGGGGAAGGAAGGGGGAATGGGTCTGGACTGGATGGAAATTTTGTATGAAACGCACAAAGCTTCAATCAAAATTGGCTTAAAAATTATTTACACACACCAAAAAAAAAAAAAAAAAGAAGAGTACTCACTGTTCTGTCAGATGACTGGAGTTTGGATGCCAGCACCCAGATGGAATGGCTCACAAACTCTTGTAACTCCAGCTCCAATGGCTCTCACACCCCTTTCTGTGGACACACACATGCAGAGACACAGACACATATACATACATAACCACAGAACCCATATTCTCCTCAAGCTCAGTGGAACATTTACAGATAGACCACATTCCAGATGACAAAAACCACACACTTAAAAATATATTTATATATTTTTATTTTTGTGTATGAGTGTATTACTTGCATATATGTAAAAGTGTACCCATGTCAAGTGCTGAAGAGGATGTCAGATCCCCTGGAATTAGTTACAGATGTTTGTTAGCTACCATGTGGATCCTGGGAATCAAACCTCTGCCCTCTACAAGAGCAATAAGTGCTCTTAACCACTCCACTAGCCATCACTCCAAGCCCCCAAACACACACTTTAACAAATTTTTGTAGGTATAAACAAATCTTACAGTACTTGGAAAGTAAGTAGTATACTTCTAAATAATACATTGGTTATGAGGGAAAAAAATCTCACAAGAAATTTAGAACTATTTCGAAAATAATTTTTTTATTCTTTGGCAATTTCCTATATGTATATAATGTATTTTTTTTAATTTTTTAATTTTTATTTATTTCTGTATGTGTATGAATGTCTGCATGCAAGTTTGTGCACCCGTGTCGTGCAGTGCCGCAGAGGTCAGAAGAGGGTCTCGGATTCCCCTGGAACTGGAATTCTCCTGGAATTGGAGTTTCAGACGGTTCTCGGCCGCCATGTGGGTGCTGGGGATCGAACCCAGGTCCTCTGCAAGAGCGGTTGGCGCTCTTAACCGCTAGGCCATCTCTCCAGCCCGTATATAATGTATTTTAATCATATACCCTCTCCCATTCCTTTGGAACTGTTCTTCCCAGCATGCTCCCCTCCTGCTTTCATGTCTCTTAAAACAAACAACCCTGATTTTTAGCTGGGTGTGGTGGTGCACGCCTTTAATCCCAGCACTTGGGAGGCAGAGGCAAGTGGATCTCTATGAGCTCAAGGCCAGACTGGTCTGCATAGGGAGTTTCAGGCCAGCTTGGGGCTACAGGGAGGACCTGTCTCAAAAAGACCAAAACATTTTAAGTTTTATTAATTTATTTTTAGTTTATTCATGTGAGTATTTTGCCTGCATGTGTGCAGGTGTACCCTTGAGGGCAGTGCCTGTACAAGCCAGAAAAGGGTGTTGGGTCCCCTGGACCTGGAGTTAGGAAGGATTGTTAGCCACCATGTGAATGCCGGAAACTGAACTTGGGTCTTCAACAAGAGCAACCAGTACTTGTAACCACTGAGCCATCTCTCTGGCCCCTTTATTTTTATTTTATGTGTATCAGTGTTTTTGCCTGCATGTATGTAAGTGTACCTGTGTTGTGGTGTCATGCACTGCCCACAGAGGCCAGAAGAGGGCTTTGTGTCCTTTGGAGCTGGAGTTATAGATAGTTGCTAGCTGCTATGAGGGTGCTGGGTGCAGAACCCAGGTCCTGTGCAAGGACAGCCAGTCCTCTTAATTGCTGAGCTGTCTCTCAGCCCCTCAAATAACCTCTGAATTTGATTATGCATGTGTATGGGATTATTTACTACATCATGGGCAATTTACCAGGGGCTACAACCCTGAAGAAAAATGACTTCTCTTCCCGACAGCCCTGAACTGCCAATAGTTAGTCCCTCAGCCTGGAGTGAAGCCTTGCATGCCCCTCTCCTGTCTACCTGGGTTTTTGATGGGCTCAGTCTCAGTGCAGGTAACCAGTTGCTGTGAGTTCAAGACTACAGTAGCCATGTCGTATCCAGAAGACAGTGTTTGACAGCACTTTACATCCTCCAGTTCTCACATTGTTTGTGTCCTCTTGCTTGTGATGTTCCCTAAGCCTTGGGGGAAGGATCGATACAAACATGTTACGGTGAACACTCCACCATCACTTATTCTCAGTACTCTGACCAGTTATGGGTCTCTGCTTTGATTGCAGCCCTCATAAAATAAATAAATATAAAACAAAAGCTTCTTGGGGTTAGAAGGATGGCTCAGTGGTTAAGAGCACTGACTGCTCTTGAAGAAGACCCAGGTTTGAATCCTAACAACCATATGGCAGCTAAGAACTCCAGTTCTAGAGGATCTAATGCCCCTTTCTGTCCTCCACCAGGATAGCACAATATGGGTGCATTTACATACACACAGGTATAACATTCACATACATAAAAAGTATTTTTAAAAAGTTTCTCTTGGGGCCGGGCGTGGTGGCGCACGCCTTTAATCCTAGCACTCGGGAGGCAGAGGCAGGCGGATCTTTGTTGAGTTCAAGGCCAGCCTGGTCTACCGAGTGAGTTCCAGGTCAGCTGGGGCTACAGGGAGACCCTGTCTCGAAAAGACCAAAAAAAAGAAAGCTTCTCTTGGGCTAGAGATGCTCAGAAGTTAAGAGCACTCACTGTTCTTGCAGAGGAGCTAGGTTGTTGTTGTTGTTAATTGTTTTCCCAGCACCCATTCAGCCATACAACCATCTGTAACTCCAGTTCCAGCAGATTCCATGCCCTCTTCTGACCTCCATGGGTATTGCATGACACAGCTGCACTTACATATGTACAGGCAGTATACCAATACACATAAAATAAGTAATAAAATATTTTAAAAAAAAAAAGCTTCTCTGGCCAAAGTTTAAAATAACCATTCATGAGGCTGGAGAGATGGCCTAATGGTTAAGAGCCCCGACTGCTCTTACAGAGGCCCTGGGTTCGATCCCCAGCACCCACATAGCGGCTGACAACCGTCTTTAACTCAAGTTCCAGGGGAGTGTGACACCCTCTTCTGACCTCTGTGGCATTGCACGACATGGGTGCACCAACCTACATGCAGACAGTACATTCATACACATACAAAATAAATAAAATAAAAAAAAGAAAACCATTCTACTCTAATTGATAAAGTCCAAGCCAACCCTGTCTCAAAGGAGATGGTGTTCCTGAGGATCATACCTGAGGTTTTCCTCTGGCCTCCACATACAGGGACAGCCACACACAAATGTATATGTGGACACACACTTTATTTTATTTTATTATTTTTAATTTTACTTATTTTTGTATGTGTATGAATGTACTGTCTGCATGTAGGTTTGTGCACCCATGTCGTGCAATGCCGCGGAGGTCAGAAGAGGGTCTCGGTTTCCCCTGGAATTGGAGTTACAGACGGTTCTTAGCTGCCATGTGGGTGCTGGGGATCGAACCTGGGTCCTCTGCAAGAGCAGTCGGTGCTCTTAATCACTAGGCTATCTCTCCAGCCCAATTATTTTTTTTTTTATGTGTATGAGTGTACTGTCTCAAGTCATGCAATGCTGTGGAGGTTAGAATAGGGCGTCAGATTCCCCTGGAACTGGAGTTAAAGGTGGTTCCTAGCTGCCATGTGGGTGCTGGGAATTGAACCAGGGTCCTCTGCAAGAGCAGTTGGTGCTCTTAACCACTGAGCCATCTCTCCGGCCTTTATTTTTATTCATTTATATATTTTTATTTTTAAGTATGGATCCTTACATATGGTATACAATATTACTAATTTATTACTGTCACTGATCTTTTTTTGTCATTTCCCTGTGTTAATTTTTTTATTCAGTGATGTAGAAATCACAGGCTCTCACTGTTTGGTCCTGGGTAGCCTGGAGCTTACTATGTAAACCAGGCTGGCCTTGAACTCACAGAGATCTGCCTGCCTCTGCTTTCTGAGTCCTGGAACTAAAGGCATGTACTACTACACCCAGCTTAGAAATCACTCTTGATAACTTGTTGAAGCCTATTAAGATGTGAATGTTTAGAGGCTGGCATGGTGGTGCATGCCTTGAATCCCAGCCCTGGGGAGGCAGAGACAAGTGTATTTCTATGAGTTCAAGGCCAGCCTGGTCTACAGAGTGAGTTCTAGGACAGCTGGAGCTCAAAAAGACAAATAAATAAATAAATAAATAAATAAATAAATAAATAAATAAATAAGTGAATGTTTAGTAGTGTATTTGCTTTCAGGAATGCACTTTCTGTAGTCACAGATTACTTCATTGAAAAACCAAGTTCTAGCCGAGTGTGGTGGCGCACGCCTTTAATCCTAGCACTCGGGAGGCAGAGGCAGGCGGATCTTTGTGAGTTCAAGGCCAGCCTGTTCTACAGAGTGAGTTCCAGGACAGCTGGGGCTACAGGGAGACCCTGTCTCGAAAAGACCAAAAAAAAAAAAGAAAATACCAAGTTCCATCATTGTTGCGTGGATGGAATAGAGTATAGTGACTACTTCTGTTTGGTTTAGATCATTAACTATGAGCTAGAGTTAGAATTTCTCAGGTTTTCCTTAAGATTAAAATTTTTTTTTCCCTCTTTTTTAACCTTGAGAAAATTTTATTTCATTTAGTGCTTCAGAAATGTTAGGGCTTTAAAAAGAAAAGCACTCACATATTTATCTAATGTCTTATAATATCTCCTTCTTCAGGTGGACACACGTTTGCAAAATGGATTTGCTCCTGGGATGAAACTGGAGCTAGCTGTGAGAGCAGACCCTGAAACCTACTGGGTTGCCACTGTCATTACCGCCTGTGAGCAGTTGCTCCTGCTCCGCTATGAGGGCTATGGGGAGGACCGCAGAGCAGACTTCTGGTGTGACATCAGGAAGGCTGGCTTCTACCCCATTGGGTGGTGTGAGCAGAACAAGAAGACTCTCGAAGCTCCAGAAGGTAGTGAGACACTCCCTGTCAAGGCGTGATTCGATATTGCTGCAAGAACAATACATAGATTTGCTCAACATTCTAGGAGGACATTTTGAATGAAAAGTTTTGTAAGGAATAATGCATATTTGTGCATTTTAAAAAATGAAGTCACATTGTTTATAATTCACCCAGTTATTTTATCATTTATTTTTGAAGAGGGTCTCACATAGTTCAGGTTGGCCTTGAATGTGCTTTCTGATTGTATATTTATGTATATCTAGTGTGTATGTGTGTACTAGAGAATGAATCGAGGGTTGAACATGCTATGTAAGTGATCTATCACATAGATACATCCGCTGCTGATGTTTTGAAACAGGGTCTCACAATGTAGTTCAGGCTGGCCTCAAACTCACAATCTTCCAATTGAGAGCTAAGATCCTAGGGATAGGCACCATTTTTGGCCTCTGTAGGCCAGTGTTCTCCCACATACACCCCATGCACACTCTGTGTGTGTGTGTGTGTGTGTGTGTGTGTAAAGACGGGGTGTCACTCTTTGGCCCAGGTTGACTTTAAACATGAAAATTTACCAGCTCAGCCTCCCCAAATGCTGAGATTACAGCCTTGCCAGCTTCTGTGTCTATTGTTCTCTCTCCTGTTACTTATAAGAAAACATGTAACTATACTGAAAACTATTTTAAGTCAGATACAGCTCAAGCTGACTTTAGACTTGTGGCAAGCTCCCTGCCTCAGCCTCCCAAATGCTGGGATTATAGGTGCAAGCTACTAGGCCTGGTAGTATGCATTTTTTAATTTTAATTTTATTTTATTTATTTATGTGTATGAATATATTGTCTGCATGTAGGTCTGTGCACCCATGTTGTGCAATGCCGTGGAGGTTAGAAGAGGGCGTCGGATTCCCCTGGAACTGGAGTTCTCCTGGAATTGGAGTTACAGACGGTTCTCAGCCACCATGTGGGTGCTGGGGATCAAACCCGGGTCCTCTGCAAGAGCAGTCGGTGCTCTGAACCGCTAGGCCATCTCTCCAGCCCAGTATGCATTTTTAAATGAACTCACTGAAGCCCCATTCCAGGAAAGCCCCTACTTAGAGTATCGTGGAATCTAACTAGGTAGGAGAAAGATATGAAAAGGCAGGAAGAAAGTACAGATCAAGAAAACAATTTTAGGGGCTGGAGAGATGGCCTAGCGGTTAGGAGTGCCGACGCTCTCGCAGAGGACCTGGGTTCGATCCCTAGCACCCACATGGCAGCTGAGAGCCGTCTGAAACTCCAATTCCAGGAGAACTCCAGTTCCAGAGGAATCCGACACCCTCTTCTGACCTCTGCGGCACTGCACGACACAGGTGCACAAACTTGCATGCAGACAGTACATTCATACACATACAGAAATAACTAAAATTAATAAAAAAAATTTTTTTAATAAAAAAAATTTAAAAGAAAACATTTTTAACTTTTTTTTTTTTAATTTAGTTTCAAACTTACAGAAAGTTGTAATAATTCTTGGTGACTTTTTGCTGAATTTTCTCAAATGTTGACATTTTACCACATGTGCTTTATCCTTTCTCCCCTTCTAACAGTGTTTGAAAGTCAATTTTAGACACAGCGCCATTTTACTTTAAATAATGTATTTCTAAGAACAAGTCATTTTTTAATTTTTTTAATATATATATTGTACAAGATTATCAAATCTAGACCCATGAAGAACAAGTCATTTATAAGCACAATAAAATACCAAAATCAGGAAAATAAATCTGGTAAATTATTATTATTATTATTTTGGGTCTTTTTGAGACAGGGTCTCCCTGTTGCCCCAGCTGGCCTGGAACTTACCTTGTAGACCAGGCTGACCTTGAATTCACAGAGATCAGCATGCCTCTGCCTCCTAAGTGCTGGGATTAAAGGTGTGCACCACCATGCCTGGCTCAAAATACTATTATTTAATATGCAGAACTTTTTTCCTAACTGTCCTAACAGCATTTTTATAATAAAGGAAAGTCATGAAATCATAAGTTGCAGTGTTGTTGTGTCTCTCAGATAAGTTCCCTTCAATATGGAGCAACTCCTCAGATTCCCTTTGTCGTTCACGACATGGACATTTTGAAGCGCACGGGCTGGTTTTTTCAGTGGGCTCACTGTGTCCTGGTCTCAGGAGTATTCTCAACACCCTGGTCCAGCTCCAGGCCAAGACCGAACAGCTTTTACTTGTTGTGTCTTTTTAGCTTTCTTGGTCTTGACTTTTTTTTTTTTTTTAATTTTATTTATTTATTTATGTGTATGAATGTACTGTCTGCATGCAGGTCTGTGCACCCGTGTCGTGCAATGCCGCGGAGGTCAGAAGAGGGCGTCGGATTCCCCTGGAAATGGAGTTCTCCTGGAATTGGAATTACAGATGGTTCTCAGCCGCCATGTGGGTGCTGGGGATCGAACCCGGGTCCTCTGTAAGAGCAGTCGGCGCTCTTAACCGCTAGGCCATCTCTCCAGCCCCGGTCTTGACATTTTTGAAAAATGCTGTGTAGTATCTCCCCCCGCAGTTTAGGTTTGGCTTATGCTGCCCTTAACATAGATTGTCTTTTTTTGTGGGACAAATGAAGAAATTATGTCTTTTCCGTGTACACTGCCAGGCAGTGCATGCTTTGATATGTCCTATGCTGACAACAAACACTAACTTTTATCACTTGACTAAGCTGGTTCAAGTTTTCTTCTGCAAAGTTAGTTTCTTACCCTTTTTAATTAATTATATCTTATGGATTCCAAGTGATATTTTTCTAATTTCTTTTACATTTCTTTTTATTATTAATTTTTTGTTACATCTGTGTGTGTGTGTGTGTGTGTGTGTGTGTGTGTGTGTGTAGGCATAAGGTGGGTACATGTGGATGGCAAAGCTTTGGATGCCCCATGGAAGTGGAATCATAGACAGTTGTGAGCTGCCCAGGGTGGGTGCTGGGAATTGAACTCAGCTCCACTGCAAGAGTGCCAAGTGCTCTTAACTGCTGAGTCATCTCTCCAGCCCCCTTTTCTACATTTCTTTATTACAACGACATTTCTCCTGTATCCCATTTATGTATATATGTGAATATGTAAGTACACAAACCAGGGTGGACTTCTGATTTGAGTTTTTTTCGATGGTTTATAATCTTTTTAAAATTTTTCTTTATTTATTTTTTATTATTTTATGTGTATAAGTGTTACGCCTGCATGTATATAAGTGCACCCATGTTGTGCAGTGCCTGTGGATGTCAGAAGAGGGTGTCAGATCCCCTGGAACTGGAGTTAGGATGGTAATTAGCTGCCATATGGGTGCTGGATTTGAACCTGAGTTGTCGTCTTCTTATTTTTTTGGTCTTTTCGAGACAGGGCCTCCCTGTAGCTCTGGCTGTCCTGGAACTCACTCTGTAGACCAGGCTGGCCTTGAACTCACAGAGATCCGCCTGCCTCTGCCTCCCAAGTGCTAGGATTAAAGGCGTGTGCCACCATGCCCAGCTGAACCTGAGTCTTTACAGCCAGTGCTCTTAACCTCTAAGCCATCTCTCCAGCCCACTGGTTTATAATTTTTTACTGCTAGTATTTGTATTAATGCTGAAACTCCTAGATTTGGTGAGTGATGGAGGTCTCTTTTAGCTTACCATCATATATATTTCATTCCTTAAGCAGTCTTTGTACCTTAATTTTTGATTTAAGAAAATCTTTCTTGACCCTGAGATCAGCCATTTCTCCCAAGAAGTTTTGGGTTTTTAGTAGAAAAATATAATTAGAGATGAAGATCAGGTATTAGGGTCTTCTTGTATTGTAGGCTTCTAGGAGGCCATGCTTTTTATTTTTAAAGAACAATACAACAGGGAACTAGAGATACAGGGACTTGGCCTACCTGCTTAAGTAAAGGAAACTTTGTCTTATTTAAGAACAACAGAAAGGATTTCAATTGAATCTCATACAACAACTAAAAAAATGATAGAGCAGGAGATAGGAAAGAAGAAAGAATAAAACTACAATAAAAACATAGCCATAAAAAAAAAAGATCAACATTGTGTTGGGGCTGGAGAGATGGCCTAGCGGTTAAGAGCGCCAACCACTCTTACAGAGGACCCGGGTTCGATCCCCAGCACCCACATGGTGGCCGAGGACCGTCTGAAACTCCAATTCCAGGAGAACTCCAGTTCCAGGGGAATCCGACACCCTCTTCTGACCTCCAAAGCATTGCAAGACACGGGTGCACAAACTTGCATGCAGACAGTACATTCATACACATACAGAAATAAATATAAGAGGCTGGAGAGATGGCCTAGCGGTTAAGAGCGCCGACCGCTCTTACAGAGGACCCGGGTTCGATCCCCAGCACCCACATGGTGGCCGAGGACCGTCTGAAACTCCAATTCCAGGAGAACTCCAGTTCCAGGGGAATCCGACACCCTCTTCTGACCTCCATGGCATTGCATGACACGGGTGCACAAACTTGCATGCAGACAGTACATTCATACACATACAGAAATAAATAAAATTTAAAAAAAATTAAAAAAGATCAACATTGTGTCAGATAAACACATTTCAAAATCAAGGCGGGTGTGGTGGCACATGCCTTTAATCCCAGCACTCGGGAGGCAGAGGCAGGAGGATCTCTGTGAGTTCAAGGCCAGCCTGGTCTGCTTAGGGAATTTCAGGCCAGCTGGAGCTACAGGGAGACCCTGTCTCAAAAAGACCATGTGTGTGTGTGTGTGTGTGTGTGTGTGTGTGTGTGTGTAGCTACAGGGAGAACTTGTCTCAAAAAGACCAAGAGTGTGTGTGAATGAGTGAGTGTGTGTGTGTGTGTGTGTGTGTGTGTGTGTGTGTTTCAAAATCAGCTAAAAGAGCTTGGATGTGGAAGCCTAGGAGATAGCTCGGTGGGTGAGAGTGTTATATAAGCATGAGGACCTGAGTTTAAATCCTCATCCCCCACATAAACAGCTAGGCATGGATGTATGTGCTACAATGCTAGCATTGGGGGTAGAGAGGATAGAGGTAAGTAGATCCCAAGAGTTGACAAGCTTAGCTGGAAATGGCCAATTTCAAATTCAGTGAGACACTCTGTCTTAAGGCAATAAAGCAACAGTGATAGAGACACTAAGTATATTTTGGCCTGCATGCATGAACATTGGTGCACACACCCACACACAAGGTAGGTAAGGTGGCCCATGCCTGTAATCCCATGTTTAGGGAGGCTGAGGCACAGATTCCAAGTTCAAAGCCGGCTTGCCCTACAATAGTGAAACATTATCACTAAACAACAACAAAAACAAAGTCATAATGATAAAAGTATATGAGACTAGAGCCAGGCGTGGTGGTGCACATCTTTAATCCTAGCACTTGGGAGGCAGAGGCAGGCAGATCTTTGTGAGTTCAAGGCCAGCCTGGTCTACAGAGCGAGTTCCAGGACAGCTGAGGCTAAGGGAGACTCTATCTCAAAGATATCTCAGAGAGAGAGAGAGAAAGAAAGAGACAGAGAGAGAAAGAATACAATAAAAGGGAGAGAATGTGAAGCAAGGATTTTCTCTGTATCCAAGGTGAACTTCTAGTGAAAAATCTGTGGATAAATTAAGAATGTGAAAGGAATTTGAGGAGTGTTATTCCTATAAGCCTTTCATAAGGAATCCATTGAAGAATAAGCTTCAGAAAAACCAAATAGATAAAATAACATTAGCATAAGACCCCAAAGTGAGCATTAAGTGCAAGTATAGCTTTGAGCTTTGACAACATGGTGATTATAAGAGACATGTGACACATATAAGAAAGCAGTGTAGATAGAGTATTGTTGTGAAACTAGGGGCAGTGGATTGGAGCATGTGAGGAGTAGTATAAACTCACTTGTCTTTTTTCCTTTTTTATACCAACTTTATTGCAATGTAATTTAACCAATTATTTTTAAATTGTTAACAAGAAGTAAGATACTGTTACCTGAAATGTGATATTGAAAGAGGTGAGAAAAAAAAAAAGCAAGGTACAGTATTATTTATAGAGAACAAGAGGAGAGAGAAGAAAAGAGTCCAAAAATAAAAATATTTTGAATTGGCTAGGCATGGTGGCGCATGCCTTTAATTCTAGCACTTGGGAGGCAGAGGCAGGCGGATCTTTGTGAGTTCAAGGCCGGCCTGGTCTACAGAGTGAGTTCCGGGACAGCTGGGGCTACAGGGAGACCCTGTCTCGAAAAGACCAAAAAATAAATAAATAAAAATTTATATATATATATAATATATATACTATTATATATATACTATAATAATCAAGCTGGACCAAAATGGCACGTGTCTATAACCTCAGCACCTAAGTGGCAAAGGCAGGAAGGATGTGAATGTGGGACCAGACTGGGCTACCTTATACAAAAGTTTTTTTTTTTTTTTTTTTTATTTTAAAATATTTGTGGGTTGGTTGTTTGTTTGTTTTGAGACAGGGTCTCTCAGTGGACCTGGAGTTCACTGACTTTATTTGGCTAGTTGGCCAGCAAGCTTCTGGGATGTGCCTGTCTCTGCCCTCCAAGTGCTAGATTAAAAGGGGAATGTTCCCACCAACGGTGCCTGGGCTTAAAGAACTGTTCTTTAGCCTACCACAATGGTGCTGGGAATTGAACCCTGGTCTTCCCTGCAAGCGCAGTCGGACTTTTAAAACACTGAGCATCTCTCCCCAGCCCCTAATTTAAAATATTTGTATGGGGACTGTGGAAATGACTTAGTTGGTAAGAGTACTTATAAATGCAAGAGAGGGTTATAACCCCATTGTTGGAGAGTGAAGCCAGACAAATAGATCCTGGGAGCTGGCCACCAGTCAGCCAAAACAGAGAGCTTCAGGTTCAGTAAGAGACTGTGTCTCAAAAAAGAAGATGGAGGGCTGGAGAGATGGCCTAGCGGTTAAGAGCGCCGACCGCTCTCGCAGAGGACCCGGGTTCGATCCCCAGCGCCCACATGGCGGCCGAGAGCCGTCTGAAGCTCCACTTCCAGGAGAACTCCAGTTCCAGGGGAATCCGACACCCTCTTCTGACCTCCGCGGCATTGCACGACACGGGTGCACAGACTTGTATGCAGACAGTACATTCATACACATACAGAAATAAATAAAATTAATAAAAAAATAAAATAAAATAAAAAAATAAAAGAAGATGGAGAGTGACAGAGGATGATACCTCCTGTCCTCCTCTGGCCTCTGCATACATGCTTACAGTTGCGTGTACCCACATACATATGCAGATATACCATATATACACAAAAATATATCAGAACATAGTTTTTTTTATATATTTTTTTTAATTTTTATTTATTTTTGTTATGTGTATGAGTGTACTGTCTGCATGTGGGTTTGTGCACCCGTGTCGTGCAATGCCGCGGAGGTCAGAAGAGGGTCTCGGGTTCCCCTGGAACTGGAGTTCTCCTGGAGTTGGAGTTACAGATGGTTCTTAGCCGCCCTGTGGGTGCTGGGGATCAAACCCGGGTCCTCTGCAAGAGCAGTCGGTGCTCTTAACCGCTAGGCTATCTCTCCAGCCCCCAGAACATAGTTTTAAAAAGAGAAAGTATATGTTCAAATAGAATAGATCACATAGTGAAACATAACAAATACTTCTCATAATATTCAACAGTATGATCATATCAACAAATGGGCTTACTCATCTAGCAAGCAATTTCAGAGTGTCTCATGAAGTATAACTCAATTTTGTCCCATGTGCATGAAGCATACCGAAACAGAGATTCCTAAAGAGTCAAAGAAAGGGATGGACTAAGTATAGAGACAAACACAAATAGAAGACGAATAAGAACTTAAGTGATGATCCGATGACAAAAAGCACCATCTACTTGCAGCCAATACCGTACCACTTGGCACACCATCTCCAGATATGTTGTTATATTAAAATAAATAGGGCTAGGGAGATGGCTCAATGGTTAAGCACTTGCCACTCAAGAGTAAGGACTGGAGTTGGGATTCCCCAGGACCCTTGTAAATGCTGGGTGAGCATGGCCACTCATCTGTAACTCTAGCCTGCAGGCAGAGGCAAGGGATCCCTAGAGCTATATTAACAAGCTTTTTGTTTGATTACTGCAAATGAAACAGGCTGGCAGGAGATGACAGTTGTTGAATGTAGAGGGTGTGTGAGGAGTCAGTATATCGTTTTTTCTGTATGTTTGAAATTTTCCGTAAGAAAAGTACAGTAGGTACTATTCAGATAAGATTGTAATAACAGGGAATTGTTTTGTGTACAAACTCATTGTCTTTGTTTTACACAAAACTCTTATTAAACTAACTAGAACATAGCTCTTATCGTGAGTAGGAGTTCTGTGAGTGTTTGTTTCATCTTTTCAAGCTCTCAAGCAATACATTGGGTTCTTAGATCTTAAATTGAGAAACACACCTCTAAACCATTTCTGTGTATTTAGTTTCTGTGTTCTCTGGCTGGCATGATGAGTAACAGTCATCTCTTTCCTCCTCTAGGCATCAGAGATAAAGTGTCAGATTGGAATGTGTTTCTGCGGCAGGCCCTGAAGGGGGCACATAGTCCTCCCATATCTCTGCTAGAGGGCGTGAGTATCACTATCAATATCAAATCACTGTGGAAAACCCTTGCAAAGAATGTAAAATTGATTGCTAATTTACTAAGTTGATGGAAATTAACATTGTTATCAGAGGCATAAGAATTAGAAAACTAGCTAGGCATGGTGGCACACTCGAAATTCAAGACCAGCCTGGTCTACAAAGTGAGTTCAAGCCAGCTGGGACTAGAGACAGACCCTGTCTCAAAAAGACCAAAAAAAAAAAAAAAAAAAAAGAATTGGAAAACTTAAACTACCTCAGAAGTTGCTTAGTACCTAAAAAGCTTCAGAGTCAGTTGCCTTTTAGGGGTTTACTGCCTCAGGGTGGGCATTTGCAACCTAGTATTGAGACCCCTTTTTCTCCTGCTCATAAAACTATGGTCCCCTCTTGCTCCTACTGTTTATATGGTCCTTTTAAGTTAGCTTTTGAACTTGGTAGTAGGTATAGTTAATTTATTGATTATGGATTTCCTAAATTTCAAGTTAGGCTTTGGCTTTTTTATCATACAGTAACTTCCTTTGTGGCATATGTAGACGTGATGTGTGATGTTATGTATGCCCCACTCTTCTTCCTTTGTGGCATATATAGACGTGATGTGTGATGTTATGTATGCCCCACTCTTCTTCCTTTGTGGCATATGTAGACGTGATGTGTGATGTTATGTATGTTCCACTCCTCTTCCTTTGTGGCATATGTAGACGTGATGTGTGATGTTATGTATGTTCCACTCCTCTTCCTTTGTGGCATATGTAGACGTGATGTGTGATGTTATGTATGCCCCTCTCCTCTTCCTTTGTGACATATGTAGACATGATGTGTGATGTTATGTGTGCTCCACTCCTCTTCCTTTGTGGCACATGTAGACGTGATGTGTGATGTTATGTATGCCCCACTCCTCTTCCTTTGTGGCATATGTAGACGTGATGTGTGATGTTATGTATGCNTTTTTTTAAGAAAACTTTTCTTGCTGGGCATGGTGGCGCATGCCTTTAATCCTAGCACTTGGGAGGCAGAGGCAGGTGGATCTTTGTAAGTTCAAGGCCAGCCTGGTCTACAGAGTGAGTTCCAGGACAGCTGGGGCTACAGATCCTGTCTGGAAAAGACAAAAAAAAAAAAACTTTTCTTAGCCCAAGATAAAGAAGATCAAACCTGAATTTGATCAAGCTTTGGCTATAAATGATGATTTATTCCTATATTCCAGGCACATGATGGGTTTAGATCTTACATCAAATTTTATGATCAATTCATACTGGCTTTTTAATCCTGATTGATGAGCAATATAGTTCTTCCCTCCTTTTTTTTTGGTCTTTCTTCCTTTTTTCTTTCTGTCTTTTTTTTTTTTAATTTTATTTATTTTTTTATGTGTATGAGTGTACTGTCTGCATGTACATTGGTGCACCCGTGTCGTGCAATGCCGCGGAGGTCAGAAGAGGGTCTCGGATTCCCCTGGAACTGGAGTTAAAGACGGTTTTCAGCTGCCATGTGGGTGCTGGGGCTCGAACCCAGGTCCTCTGCAAGAGCAGTCGGCACTCTTAACCACTAGGCCATCTCTCCAGCCCTCTTTCTGTCTTTTTTTTGGAGAAGGGTAGTCTCACTGAGTAGCCCAGGCTTGCCTCAATTTGTGATCCTCTTGCCTCAGTCTCCTGAGAGCTGGGATTGCAAACATAAGCTACTGTGCCCATCAGTGAGCACTCTACTTCAAATTGGTAGTGTTTTGATTTAGTTTTGTTTTGCTTTGGCTTTAAACTCTGATTCATTTCCTTATCCTTATCCAGGGTCTGGCATATCCCAAACACTCAATAAAATTTGAGTGAATGAATGAATGAGGTTGTAAACAAATGAGTGTGTAAAGTATCCTGCCCTGAATTATCCATGATTTTGCCATTTGGAGACATGTAGCTATGAATGCATTCCTCCATTTGTTCATATGTTCTTTTACTTTCCTAGATGTGAGTCTCACAGAACAGTTTATACTTAAAACAGTGTTAAAGTGAACGTTAAGAAATGGTTAGGTTAAGTGAGCTTTGGAATTAGCTCACTAGTTCATATGTTTCCCCAGCCCCCCATATTCTGGAAATTTAACCCAAGGTCTTGTGACTGCTAGGCAACTGAGTTACCTCCAACCCCTTTTCTGTGTGTGTGGGGCCAGCAAAAGTCAGAGGTCAGCCTTACTTGTCATCTTCCTCACTTGCTCACCATCTTTCTGTTGTTTTGGTTCTTTTTGGTTTTTGTTTTGTTGAGACAGTGTTTCTTTGTAGCCCCAGTTAGCTTGGAACTCCCTATGTAGACCATCCCAGGCTGGCCTTGATCTCACAGTGATCTGCCTGCCTCTGCCTCCCAAATGCTGGGTTTAAAGGTTTGCACCACCATATCCAGCCTTCTCTACCTTATTTTTTGAGACAGATCTCTCACTGGACCTGGAATTTACCAATTGTGTATACTGACTGACCAGCTAGCATCAGAGATCTACCCATTTCTATCTTCCTAGACTGGGATTGCAGGTGTGTGCCAGCACACCCAACCTTTTTTTTTTTTTTTTTAATGTAGGCGCTGGGAACCTGGCTCTCTCTTCTTTATTGTAGCTTTAAATACTTACCAATAAATAAATAAATAAATAAATACTTACCTATATAGTAAAATTAAAATTTCTCTTTTCTTTATATTTTATTTTATTTTTTGGTCTTTTTGAGACAGGGTCTCCCTGTAGCCCTGGCTGTCCTTGAACTCACAAAGATCCACCTGCCTCTGCCTCCCAAGTGCTAGGATTAAAGGCGTGCACCACCATGCCTGGCTTTATATTTTATTTTAAATTATGTTGGTGGAGGGGAGGGTTGTGCACATGAATGCAGTGCCCTCAGATGCCAGAAGAAGGCATCACATCCACTGGAGCTGGAGTTAGAAGCAGTTGTGAGCCACCCTAGGTAGTTGCTGAGAACTGAGCTCATTTCCTCTGCAAGAGCAGTACTCACTCTTGTCTTTAGCCCCTAAAATTTTCTTAGAAAAAAATCTAGACAAATTTTCCTTTTCCTTTGGTGTAATCAAAGGTTCTTATTTGTATTCAGTAGAATGTTGTAGAATGAGTAAAAAAAAAAATCAGAAACAAAGTCTTATCAGAAGCGGGTAAATTACTGCCCATTTATAGTACAAAATACGAAGAACAGTTTAAAATGTGGGGAAAGCTTGTATCTGCTGTAATACAAAACAACCTAGTAAATGAAAAACAGGATCTATATTGAAAAAGGAAAAAAGAAGATAGTAACTTGTGTGTAGTGTGTATACCAAGTATTTACTATGGCCTTTAAAGTTTTCTTTAATTATTTATTTATATTTTAGAATATTTTATATGTATGAGTGTATTGCCTGCATGTGGATAAGTTTGCATGTCATGAAATGCCTGTAGAGGTCAGAGGAAAGTGTCAGATCCACTGGAACTGGAGTTACAGATGGTCATTAGCTGCCATGTGGATGCTGGGAATTTAACCTAGGTCCTCTGCAAGAGTAGTCAGTGTTCTCCGGCCCCTGGTATATATATATATATATATATATGTGTGTGTGTGTGTGTGTGTGTGTGTGTGTGTGTGTGTGTGTGTGTGAAAACCTGGTTTCAATCTCACAGAGAACTACCTCCCTCTGTCTCCTGAGTGCTGGGATTAAAGGCATTGCCACCTTGCCCAGCCATGGCTTTTTTTTTAGAGGTGGGATTACAGGAGACTTTTGATATGTTTGACCTTTTTTTTTCTGTAGTGATAATCATAATTGCTTACATAATCAGAGACAATATTATTATAGAAATTCTGCTAAGTGAAATAATAATCTAGAGATTTTTTTTTTTTTTGTCTTTTCAAGACAGGGTCTCCATGTAGCCCCAGCTGTCCTGGAACTCACTCTGTAGACCAGGCTGGCCTTGAACTCACAAAGATCCACCTGCCTCTGCCTCCCGAGTGCTAGGATTATAGGTGTGAGCCACCACACCCCGTGGTATTTCTTAAAGTGATTCTGTTGTGTTATAGGTAGGTTTTCTTTATGATGAATATTTTCATATCACCAGAAGTGATATTGTGAAAGATTATATGATAGTAGACAACCTAGTGCCACTGGTTTTGAATGGGTGAAAAAATGTAAAGGCTAGTTTGAGGTAATTCAGAACTTGACTTTCAAAAACAACATTAACCCCTCTAATTTCACTTTTTTAACCTCCAGCTCCGTAAAGGAAAGAATCCTTTAGATCTCATTGCTCCGGGATCCAGACTGGAATGCCAAGCTTTTCGGGATTCTTTAAGCACTTGGATCGTTACTGTAGTAGAAAACATAGGGGGACGGCTGAAGCTGCGCTATGAAGGACTTGAAAGTTGTGAGAGTTCTGAACACTGGTTGTATTACTTGGATCCATTTCTTCATCACATTGGTTGGGCTGCTCAGCAGGGATATGAGCTTCAGCCTCCATCAGGTAAAGTGTAGGACATTTTTCTGTCAGCTATTTATTAATATCTGTGAGGCTAAAAATGTATTCTACATACTATGAAAACGTTTGTTAATTATGGAAAAATGTTAGATTTATATACAGTAGTTACATTTGTATATTTTTCTTTCTAACTTCTTACTGTGTACATACTGATATACCTTAGATTTCTGCCCTACAGCATATTTAAACCTTATTTGCATTTATTCTTATGTACCCCAATTTGTGTGTATATTACATTATGCTGTGGGCTACAGCAATATTTATGCTCTGTAGATATTTTCACAAGCTAACTTTCTGGACTCCAATACTGAGATTAAGGTGCAAGTTCTTTTGTGTGGAAATGGTATAAATGGCCTGAACCCTTTCCTTTCCCAGTAGAAAGTGCTTTTGTTCATTGATTTGAATGCTTCTAGAATAGTTTAAAAGTATGTAGCTTTTCTCATCTTAAAACATGCTGTTTTATCTCACTAAAGGGATCAGACATCTGAAGAATGAAGCTGAGTGGCAGGAGGTACTGGCCAGAGTGAAAGAGGAAGAAGAAGAACCATTACCATCTTACTTATTTAAGGTAAAAACAGAAATACATGGTAAATAGATATTTCTCTTTATAGAAGAGAAAAGCAATTTGGGGAGGTAAAGAGTGAAAAATAATCCTTGACCTCAGGAGAGTGGACTCTGGAGAGGAGAGGCAGGCTAGCAACCGATCGCCCTTGCTATCTGCCAGCGCCCTTGCTATCTGCCAGCAGTTGCCTGGATCCATCCCTGGCTCCCCCCCACCCCCACGCCCCACCCCCATGTCCTTTTATAGTTATTTGAATGTCTTCTCTAAATAAATTTGGCCAGGCATGGTAGTGCATGCCTTTAATCTCAGCACTCAGGAGACAGAGGCAGGTGGATCTCTGTGAGTTCAAGGCCAGCCTGGTCTACTTAGCGAGCTCCAGGCCAGCTGGAACTAAAGGGNCCAGCCATGGCTTTTTTTTTAGAGGTGGGATTACAGGAGACTTTTGATATGTTTGACCTTTTTTTTTCTGTAGTGATAATCATAATTGCTTACATAATCAGAGACAATATTATTATAGAAATTCTGCTAAGTGAAATAATAATCTAGAGATTTTTTTTTTTTGTCTTTTTTCAAGACAGGGTCTCCATGTCAGCCCCAGCTGTCCTGGAACTCACTCTGTAGACCAGGCTGGCCTTGAACTCACAAAGATCCACCTGCCTCTCCTCCCGAGTGCTAGGATTATAGGTGTTGAGCCACCACACCCCGTGGTATTTCTTAAAGTGATTCTGTTGTGTTATAGGTAGGTTTTCTTTATGATGAATATTTTCATATCACCAGAAGTGATATTGTGAAAGATTATATGATAGTAGACAACCTAGTGCCACTGGTTTTGAATGGGTGAAAAAATGTAAAGGCTAGTTTGAGGTAATTCAGAACTTGACTTTCAAAAACAACATTAACCCCTCTAATTTCACTTTTTTAACCTCCAGCTCCGTAAAGGAAAGAATCCTTTAGATCTCATTGCTCCGGGATCCAGACTGGAATGCCAAGCTTTTCGGGATTCTTTAAGCACTTGGATCGTTACTGTAGTAGAAAACATAGGGGGACGGCTGAAGCTGCGCTATGAAGGACTTGAAAGTTGTGAGAGTTCTGAACACTGGTTGTATTACTTGGATCCATTTCTTCATCACATTGGTTGGGCTGCTCAGCAGGGATATGAGCTTCAGCCTCCATCAGGTAAAGTGTAGGACATTTTTCTGTCAGCTATTTATTAATATCTGTGAGGCTAAAAATGTATTCTACATAACTATGGAAACAAACGTTTTGTTAATATGGATAAAAATGTTTAGATTATATAACAGTAGTACATTTGTATATTTTCTTTCTAACTCTTACTGTGTACATACTGATATACCTTAGATTTCTGCCCTACAGCATATTTAAACCTTATTTGCATTTATTCTTATGTACCCCAATTTGTGTGTATATTACATTATGCTGTGGGCTACAGCAATATTTATGCTCTGTAGATATTTTCACAAGCTAACTTTCTGGACTCCAATACTGAGATTAAGGTGCAAGTTCTTTTGTGTGGAAATGGTATAAATGGCCTGAACCCTTTCCTTTCCCAGTAGAAAGTGCTTTTGTTCATTGATTTGAATGCTTCTAGAATAGTTTAAAAGTATGTAGCTTTTCTCATCTTAAAACATGCTGTTTTATCTCACTAAAGGGATCAGACATCTGAAGAATGAAGCTGAGTGGCAGGAGGTACTGGCCAGAGTGAAAGAGGAAGAAGAAGAACCATTACCATCTTACTTATTTAAGGTAAAAACAGAAATACATGGTAAATAGATATTTCTCTTTATAGAAGAGAAAAGCAATTTGGGGAGGTAAAGAGTGAAAAATAATCCTTGACCTCAGGAGAGTGGACTCTGGAGAGGAGAGGCAGGCTAGCAACCGATCGCCCTTGCTATCTGCCAGCGCCCTTGCTATCTGCCAGCAGTTGCCTGGATCCATCCCTGGCTCCCCCCCACCCCCACGCCCCACCCCCATGTCCTTTTTTTTATTTTATTTTTATTTTTGTATGTGTATAAATTGTAGTTCTGCATGCAAGGTTGTGCACCCATGTTGTGCAATTGCCGCGGAGGTCAGAAGAAGCGTGTCGGATTCCCCTAGAACCTGAGAGTCCCTGGAATTGGAGTTTTCAGACGGTCTGGCTCCATGTGGGTGCTGAGAGGGATCGAACCTGCGTCCTCTCTAAGAGCTGCGTAGGCACTCTTAACCACTAGGCCAGTCTCTCCAGAACCCCATGCCTTTTATAGTTATTTGAATGTCTTCTCTAAATAAATTTTGGCCAGCATGGTAGTGCATGCCTTTTAATCTCAGCACTCAGGAGACAGAGGCAGGTGGATCTTCTGTGAGTTCAAGGCCAGCCTGCGTCTACTTTTAGCGAGCTCCAGGCCAGGCTGGAACTAAAAGGGAGACCCTGTCTCAAAAAAAAAAAAAAAAAAAGAAAAGAAAGAAATTTTGGCTTCCCCCTCCCCCAATTTTTTCATGTTATTCAGAATGTAGAGTAGGAGTTCTAGTTCTCATCCCCCACCCCCTTGTCCAAAATAGATTTTTTTATAGGAAAGAAAAATTATAAGCTTTCTCAGAAGCCTAACAGTTCTGTTATTTGAATTAATGAGAGTAATGTTGTTATTAGTTTCTTTTTCTTTTTTTTTAATTTTTTTTTAAATTAATTTTATTTATTTATGTATGTGTACGAATGTACTGTCTGCATGCAGGTCTGTGCACCCGTGTCGTGCAATGCCGCGGAGGTCAGAAGAGGGTCTCGGATTCCTCTGGAACTGGAGTTCTCCTGGAATTGGAGTTACAGACGGTTCTTAGCCGCCATGTGGGTGCTGGGGATCGAACCCGGGTCCTCTGCAAGAGCGGTCAGCGCTCTTAACTGCTAGGCCATCTCTCCAGCCCAGTTTCTTTTTCTTGTTGCTTTGACAAAGTACCTGTGGCAAAAGCAACCTGAGGAGTAGATCATTGCTTTGGTGCTGATGGTTTGAGGGCCAGGAGACAGGGCAGCAGGAGCTGGAGGTGGCTGGCTATAGTATGTCTGCAGTCAGGAAGCAAAGAGAGATCAATGCTTGTACTCAGCACTTTCTGCTTTTTCTATTCAGTCCAAGACCCCCAGCCCACGTGGTAGTTTTGCCCACTTTCAGGATAGGTCTTCCTGCCTTAGTAAACCTCTCTGGAAATGCCCTCAAAGGCACAACCAGAGGTGTGTCTCCTAGTTGACTGTAAAGATTAACTACTCCGGGCTGGAGAGATGGCCTAGTGGTTAAGAGCGCCGACCGCTCTTACAGAGGTCCCGGGTTCGATCCTCAGCACCCACATGGCGGCCGAGAACCATCTGAAACTCCAATTCCAGGAGAACTCCAGTTCCAGGGGAATCCGACACCCTCTTCTGACCTCCGCGGCACTGCATGACACAGGTGCACACTTGCATGCAGACAGTACATTCATACATATACAGAAATAAATAAAAAATAAAATAAAAAAAAGATTAACTACCCCAAGTATTCAGCTACAAGTAACTATGAAAGCAATTCAAAAATACTATATTTATATTCACTTTTCTTATATACATTTCAGGATAAGCAAGTTATTGGAATCCATACATTTTCTGTAAATATGAAATTGGAAGCTGTGGATCCATGGTCTCCTTTTGGGATCTCTCCTGCTACAGTTGTTAAGGTAAAGTGGGAACAGTTCTTTTTTTTGTTAAGGTAAAGTGGGAACAGTTCTTTTTTTTAATTTTTTAAATTATTATTTTTTATGTGTATGAGTGTACTGTCTGCATGTAGGTTGGTTTACCCAAGTTGTGCAATGCCACGGAAGTCAGAAGAGGGTGTGGGATTCCCCTGGAACTGGAGTTAAAGATGGTTCTTAGCTGCCATGTGGGTGCTGGGAATCGAAACTGGGTCCTCTGCAAGAGCAATCGGTGCTCTTAACCGCTGAGCCATCTCTCCAGCCCCGGAACAGTTCTTCTTTAAAGAATCCTCATCTGGGTGGTGGTTGAAATTATAGTGTTTTGATCCCTGGACTGTGCTCATCTAATTCATTGTCAAATAAGAGCATGGTAGCTCTATAGAGCCGAAGCGCAGTAGACTCAGGGTACCAGAGTGGTGGAATGCATGCTTTTTCGGGGCAAGCCTTATTTTGTATAACTTGGATGGATTTGACCATAGTGTTTATAAAATATGAATTCAGTACTTTTTTTTTGTCTTTTTGAGACAGGGTTTCCCTGTAGCCCCAGCTGGCCTGGAACTCGCTCTGTAGACCGGCTGGCCTGGAACTCACAGAGATCCGCCTGCCTCTACCTCCCAAGTGCTAGGATTAAAGGCGTGTGCCACCACATCCAGCGTGCTTTTGTTTATCTAACTAGGTGCAGGGCTTTGGTGATGAGGAGATAAATAGGAATTGGTGGGGCTGGAGAGATGGCTCAGCAGTTTAGAGCACCAACTGCTCTTGCAAAGGACCTGGGTTTGATTCCCAGCACCCACATGGCGGCTAAGAACCATCTTTAAGCCTGGTTTGTGGCGCACACCTTTAATCCTAGCACTCAGGAGGCAGAGGCAGGCAGATCTCAGTAAATTCAAGGCCAGCCTGGTCTACAGAGTGAGTTCCGGGCTAACTGGGTCTATAGGGAGACCCTGCCTCAAACAAACTAATTAATTAAAAATTAAAAAAAATAGGAATTGGCAATTAGTTTTACTGTAGGATAGCTACTACCATATATTCCTGAATCAAACTTGAATCCTTTACACAGGTGACAAAAAATAAGGCTCTTGTTAAGAGTAACCATAAGAGCTGAATATATTGCTGGGCATGGTGGCGCACACCTTTAATCCTAGCACTTGGGAGGCAGAGGCAGGCGGATCTTTTTGAGTTCAAGGCCAGCCTAGTCTACACAGTGAGTTCCAGGACAGCTGGGGCTACAGGGAGACCCTGTCTCGAAAAGACAAAAAAAAAACACCAAAAAACAAAAAACAAAAAACAAAAAACAAAAACCACCTAGCAAGTAAAAGAGAGACTAANAAAAAAAAAAAAAAAAAAAAAAAAAAAAAAAAAAAGCTGAATGTATTGTCAAGGTACAGTTCCTGACTCACTGTGTGATGGAAAGAATTCAGTTTAGGACTAGAGTAGAAGCCTAGTTACTGAAAGTAGAGCCAAAGTGGCATGTAACTGTTGAATAGTTGTTTATATGCTGAGTTGTCTGACTAGCTGAGGTTTAAATGTTCTTTCTCTTCATGGAAGATTATTCTTAGAGCAAGGAAAGATTTAGAACCTGTAAATAGGGACTTAAAGACTTTCCCTGGGGTCTGGAGAGAGAAGTGGCTAAGAACACTTGCAGCTCTTCCAGAAGACTAGAGTTCAGTTCTTAGCACCCACATCTGGCAGCCCACAACCACTTGTAACTCCAGTTCCTGAAGATCTAATGCCTTCTTGTGACCTCCTTAGGCTCCCTCATACACATGGCATATACACAGATATACATAAATAAGAGGAAAAAGAAATATCTTTTTAAAACAATCTTTTCAGGGCTGGAGTGGTAATGCATGCCTTTAATCCCAGCACTTGGGAGGCAGAGGCAGGCAGATCTCTGTGAGTTCCAGGCCAGCCTGGTTTACAGAATGAGTTCCAGGACAGCTGGGGCTACAGGGAGACCCTGTCTCAAAAAAGGAAAGATATTTAATTAAGATATTTAATTAAAATAAATAAATAAACAACATTTATTAAGTGGTTAGCATTATAAATACCCAGTACAGTGTGATTATGAATGAACTTATGTAACATTTCTGTGCCAAGGAAGATATAGCCACACATACACATATATATGTTAGATATACATAAATAATATATATGTTACATTTATCAATTTTATCTGTTACTTATACAGGTTTTTGATGAGAAGTACTTTCTGGTGGAAATGGATGACCTTCGACCAGAGGATCATACACGGCGATCCTTTGTGTGCCATGCTAATAGTCCTGGCATCTTTCCTGTGCAGTGGAGTCTGAAGAATGGTCTACATATCAACCCACCTCCGGGTGTGGATTTGAGCTCTTCTGTATTGTTTTTTGAAATTGTTATTATCATTGTCATTATTATTTAGATAGGGTCTCACTATCTAGCCAAGTGTGTCCTCAGACTCACCATATGGCCCATGTTGGCTTTAAATTCCTGATCCTGCAGCTGGAGAGACGGTTCAGTGGTTAAGAGCTCTGGCTGCCTTGTAGAAGACTCACGTTTGGTTTCCAGCACCCACATGGTAGCTAACAACTGTCTGTAATTCCAGTTCTGGTGGATCTGATGTCGTCTACTGACCTCTGTCACCAATGTATGACACGTGTACTTATGTACACATAGGCAATACACATAAAATAAAATACTAAAAAAGAAAAATACCTTAAAACTCTCAATGCTCTTATAATCTGGATTATTAATTTAATTAGGCTTGACACCTTTCTTGACAGAAACATCTCCAAACTAGTGTCTGACTCAACTTTATCCATGTGGAAGGAGCTGGGTGGCCACTGCTCACTGTGTCTAAATTGTTCTTTGCTTCAGACCTTAATGCCATACAGACAGAGCAGGCTACTCAAGAGTGCCCTAGCCAGGTGTAGTGGTGCATACCTTTAATCCCAGTGCTTAGGAGGCAGAGGCAGCAGGTCTCTATGAGTTCAAGGCTAGCCTGGTTTATACAGTGAGCTCCAGGCCAACTAGGGCTATATAGTGAGTCCTTGCTTCTAAAAGAAAAAAAAAAAAAAAAGTGTGCTTTCTTGCCCAAAGAATAAAGGCCTCAGCACACTGATTAAAAGGTACTTTTACTGCCGGGCTTGGTGTCGCATACCTTTAATCCTAGCACTCAGGAGGCAGAGGCAGGCGGATCTTTGTGAGTTCAAGGCCAGCCTGGTCTACAGAGCGAGTTCCAGGCCAGCTGGAGCTACAGGGAGACCCTGTCTCCAAAAAGACCAAAAAAAAAACAAAAAACCCACAAAATTACGAAAGATACTTTTATTTCTTTTCCTTCAGGAAAAGTATTAATAAAATTGATAATAAGACTAAAATTCTTTGTATAAAATCAAATCCAGTCATAACTTAAAAAAATTTATTTTATTTTATTTTTATTTATTTATTTTTTTTTTTGTCTTTTCCAGACAGGGTCTCCCTGTAGCCCCAGCTGTCCTGGAACTCACTCTGTAGACCAGGCTGGCCTTGAACTCAGAAAGATCCGCCTGCCTCTGCTTCCCAAGTGCTAGGATTAAAGGCGTGAGCCACCACGCCCGGCCAATTTTACTATGTTTTTATGTATATTTTATTATTTTTTTATGTGTATGAATGACTGTATGTAGGTTTGTGCACCCATGTCATACAATGCTGCGGAGGTCAGAAGAGGGTGTCGGATTCCCCTGGAACTGGAGTTCTCCTGGAATTGGAGTTATGGACCGTTCTCAGCTGCCGTGTGGGTGCTGGGGATCGAATCCGGGTCCTCTGCAAGAGCGGTCGGCGCTCTTAACCGCTAGGCCATCTCTCCAACCCCAAGAGTTTTAAAAGTTATAGGGGCTGGAGAGGTTGGCCTAGCGGTTAAGAGCGCTGACCACTCTTGCAGTGGACTCGGGTTCGATCCCCAGCACCCACATGGCGGCTGAAAACTGTCTTTAACTCCAGTTCCAGGGGAATCCTACACCCTCTTCTGACCTCCGTGGAATTGCATGACATGGGTGCTCCACCCTACATGCAGATAGTACATTCATACACATACAAAAATAAAAAAAAAAAAAACTTTTGGTAAACTGCCAGTAACTCATACAAAATATTGCTAAAAAAAAAATGCCTAGTTTGAAATTTGGGAATCTAAACATGAATTTCATTATTTTATTATAGTAGTCCAGAGTTGCTCTGTTTAATAAAATTAACTGTTCACAGCTCTGGGTTCAATTCCCTAGCACTGAAAATATATTAGCTGTAGGTTGGACTTATAGAGTATCTGACCTCAAGTTATCAAAATACATAAATTAGCAATATTGGATGTTGTGGGTGGACCCCTGGCAGAGTGCTAGAGCAGGCAGGCATATGTGGTGTGTGAGTCATTGCTCTTTTGTCTCCATGTAGGCTACCGGAGCCAGGACTTCGACTGGGCTGACTACCTCAAACAGTGTGGTGCTGAAGCTGCTCCTCAAAAGTGCTTCCCTCTGGTGAGAACCCCTCACATACTGCTTCAGAGCTGTGGGTCATACATTGCTCCCTTGTTTTTATGACTATTACTTTTTTTAAATGTGCATGAGTGTTTTGCTTGCATGTATGTAAATTTACCATGTGTGTGCAGTGCCCACAGAAGCCAGAAGAGGGCATTGGATCCCCTGGAGCTGGAATTATGGATGGTTGTTAGCCACCTTATGGGTACCAAGAACCAAACCCAGATCCTCTACAAGAGTAGCCAGTGCTTCTAACTACTTAACCATCTCTCTAGCTCCGTGACTGTTTTTTTTTGTTTGTTTGTTTTTTTGTCTTTTTCGAGACAGGGTCTCCCTGTAGTCCCAGCTGTCCTGGAACTCACTCTGTAAACCAGGCTGGCCTTGAACTCACAAAGATCCACCTGCCTCTGCCTCCCAAGTGCTAGGATTAAAGGCGTGCGACTAGCTCCATGACTGTTAATCAGCTCACTCAACACAGATAACCACCTTGCTGATTGTAATAAAATAGTCCAAAGAAAAATATATTTATTGCAGTAGGTAGTTTGCTAATTTGTTTTACAAATTTATCTGGGTTTTTTTCGTTGTTTTTTTTTTTTGTCTTTTCCAGACAGGGTCTCCCTGTAGTCCAAGCTATCCTGGAACTTACTCTGTAGACCAGGCTGGCCTTGAACTCACAAAGATCCGCCTGCCTCTGCCTCCCAAGAGCTAGGATTAAAGGCATGCGCCACCACGCCCAGCTCTGTTTTTTTCTTATTAGCTAAAAATCATATAAATTTTATTTCATAAATGGCTCAGTTATGTGAAAAAGATTAAGTAGAGAAGTATTACATTTATTTAAAAATACATCTACGAGCTGGAGACAGCCTAGCGGTTAAGAGCGCCGACTGCTCTTGCAGAGGACCTGGGTTCGATCCCCAGCACCCACATGGCAGCTGAGAACCGTCTGTAACTCCAATTCCAGCAAAACTCCAGTTCCAGGGGAATCCGACACCCTATTCTGACCTCCGAGGCATTGCACTACACAGGTGCACAAACCTACATGCAGACAGTACATTCATACACATACAAAATAAATAAAAAATAATAAAAATAAAATACATCTAGGGGCTGGAAAGATGGCTTAGCGGTTAAGGGCAGTGGCTGTCCTTGCAGAGGATTCAAGTTTGATTCCTAGCACCCACATGGCGGCTAACCACTGTCTGTAACTCCAGTTTCAGGGTATCCAATGCCCTCTTCTGACATTCTTGGCCATTGCATGGTACAAGAGCACTGTCATACATGTAAGCAATACACTCAAAATAAAAATAAGAAAATATTAGAAATACATCTCTCCAGGGGCTGCAGAAATGGCCTAGCGGTTAAGAGCACAGACTGCTTTTACAGAGGACCCAGGTTCAATCGCCAGCACCCACATGGCAGCCGAGAACCGTCTAAAACTCCAATTCCAGGAGAACTACAGTTCCAGGGGAATCCGAGACCCTCTTCTGACCCTAGCAGCATTGTTGCACGCATGACACAGGTGAACAAACGTGCATGCAGACAGTACATTTATACACGTACAGAAATAATAAAAATTTTTTTAAAAATTTAAGAAGAAATACATCTATCCAAATAATACACAAACATGTTAAACTGTCATACTTAAGCCAAGTGTGGTGGTACATAAGTCTAGTGTGAGGAACATAGTGAGTTCTAGGTCACATTGGATAGTGTACCAAGATCTTGTCATGAATAGGACTGTCAACCTTGAACATTCCTAAAGAGTGGGATCTGGCTGGCCATTTTTGGAGAAACTTAAGTTTATACCTTTATGTGTTGTTTTGTTTTGTCTTTTTGAGACAGGGTTTCCCTGTAGCCCCAGCTGTCCTGGAAGTCACTGTGTAGACCAGGCTGACCTTGAACTCACAGAGATCTGTCTGCCACTGCCTCCCAAGTGCTGGGATTAAAGGTGTGCACCACCATGCCCGACTATGTGTTTTTTTGAAATTGTTCTATGGGGGCTGGAGAGATAGCCTAGCGGTTAAGAGTACTGACTGCTCTTGCAGAGGACCCGGGTTTGATCCCCAGCACCCACATGGCAGCTGAGAGCCGTCTGTAACTCCAATTCCAGGAGAACTCTGGTTCCAGGGGAATCCGAGACCCTCTTCTGACCTCCTCGGCATTGCACGACATGGGTGCACAAACCTATATGCAGACAGTACATTCATACACATACAAAAATTAAAAAAAAATTTAAAAAAATTGTTCTATTACGGAGATCTCCTGAGGCCAGCGGGCTGAAGAGGGCGTTCCCCCCACCAACTGGGATTATGAAGAGGCATCTGAAGGATGCAAGCAAAGCAAGCCTTCAACACAGTGAAGAGGCATTTAGGACTCACATTGGAATACAGGCATGGAGAAGCCCATATGCCAGGATCATGAAGAAGAGACAACACTGGAAAGGGGCAGGATAATCCCGCACCAAGCTCTACCAACCCTATTGAAGACTCCTGCAGTGGGATCCCTCTGGGGATGCCCCAGGACACAGACATCAGAAACACAATTGGGAACATATTTAAAGAACTACAAGATTATAAAGAACAAATCAAAGAACTAAGAAAAGAGAATGAAGAACTCAAGAAGGACCTAGAGAGAGAGAATGACAAGCTCCGGAAGGAAGTAGAAACACTGAAAAGATCCCATGCTGAAAAAGATAAGGAAACCAACCAGCAAACAAAAGAGCTACAAAAAGAGATCGAGAAGCTCCAAAAAGAAATAGAAACACTAAAGAAATCAGAAGAGGAAATGAAAAAGGAAATCAAACACTCATCCATTCAAGAGGAAAGGAATGAAAAAAGCCTCAGAAGCAGAATGGAGGAAGCAGAACAAAGAATATCAGACCTGGAGGATAACACAGAACAACTAAAAACCTCAAGGAAAGATTATGAAAAATTTAAAAATACACAAAAATGGAACAACCAGGAGCTGTGGGACACTATGAAAAGATCAAACCTCCGCATCATAGGAATAGAGGAAGGAGAAGAATCCCAAGAGAATGGTATTGATCAGATCTTCAACAGAATAATAGATGAAAACTTCCCCAAACTAAAAAAGGACAAACCAATACCAATACAAGAAGCACATAGAACTCCAAACAGACAAGATCAGAAAAGAAATTCTCCACGCCACATCATAGTTAAAATGCTAGACACCCAAAACAAAGACAAAATCCTTAAAGCCACAAGAGAAAAACAACAAGTGACCTATAAGGGGAAACCTATCAGAATTACAACTGACTTCTCAATGCAAACTATGAAAGCAAGAAGAACCTGGAGCAAAGCATTCCCAGTGTTAAGGGACAATAGATGCCAACCCAGGTTACTATACCCAGCAAAAATGTCAATTATAGTTGAAGGAGAGAGAAAAACCTTCCATGACATAAACAACTTGAAAGAATACATGTCCGGAAAACCAACCCTTCAGAGAATACTTGAAGCAATTCAAAGAACAGAAGAAAGGAGCAACCAACCCCAGGCACCTAGAAAGAGAAATCAATAAAAGCATAACTGCAGAAGTAGAAACCTAAACCAAAACCGCAAATGGATAATAAGGCAAAAGGAAGCAACACAAACCTATCAGTCATAACCTTAAATATTAATGGACTAAATTCCCCAATCAAAAGACATAGACTGGGAGACTGGATTAGGAAACAGAATCCATCGATATGCTGTCTACAAGAAACACATCTTACCTTCAAGGACAGGCACCACCTTAAAGTGAAGGGATGGAAAAAAATATTCCAAGCAAATGGTACCAAAAAGAAAGCAGGTGTTGCTATTTTAATATCGGATAAAATAGACTTCAAAGTAAAAGAAATCAGAAGAGACAAAGAAGGCCATTACATTTTCATCAAAGGAACAATCCACCAAGAAGATTTCACAATTATGAATATATATGCCCCAAATTCTGGTGCACCAAACTTTATAAAGACAATTCTCCAGGACCACAAGTCACAGACTAACCCCAGCACACTCATAGTGGGAGATTTCAATACCCCACTGAGTCCTTTGGATAGGTCAACAGGACAAAAAATAAACAGAGAGACATCTGAACTGAACGATATGATACACCAAATGGACCTCATAGACCTCTACCGAACATTCCATCCTAATACCAGAGAATACACTTTCTACTCAGCACCCCACGGAACATTCTCCAAAATCGACCACATCCTGGGACACAGAAGAAACCTCTACAAATACAAAAAGATTGAAATAATTTCATGCATCCTGTCAGACCACAGTGCAATGAAGCTCAACATCAACACCAGGACAAGCCCTCCTGCCTACAAGAACACATGGAGACTAAACAACACACTCTTGAATAATGAATGGGTCAAGGAAGAGATAAAGAAAGAAATAAAAACATTCCTGGAACTGAATGACAATGACAATACAACACAACAAAACTTATGGGATACCTTAAAAGCAGTCCTAAGAGGGAAATTTATAGCCCTGGGTGCCTACATTAGAAAAACAGAAAGAGCACAAGTGAATGATCTAACACTACAGCTAAAAGCACTTGAGAGGCAACAACAGATGAACCCTAAACGCAACAGACAGGAAGAAATAACAAAAATCAGAGCAGAAATCAATGAAATAGAAACAAAGAAAACAATACAAAAAATCAATGAAGCCAAAAGTTGGTTCTTTGAAAGAATAAACAAGATAGACAGACCTCTAGCCCAGTTAACAAAAAGAAAGAAGGAACAACTCCAAATCAATACAATCTGTGATGAAAAGGGAAATATCACAACGGACAAGGAAAAGATCAAGAAAATTATATGGGAATATTACAAGAACCTATATTCTACCAAGTTTGAAAATCTAGAAGAAATGGATGAATATCTGAAATCTTGGGAATCACCAAAGCTTGGCCAAGAGGAGACCAGCAGCTTAAACAGACCCATAACATATGAAGAAATAGAGGATGTAGTAAGAAGCCTCCCAACTAAAAAAAGCCCAGGCCCAGACGGTTTCACAGCAGAATTCTATAAAACATTTCAAAAAGACCTACAACCATTATTTCTGAAACTGTTTAGAAGTATACAATCAGAGGGAACTCTCCCAAATTCCTTCTATGAAGCCAACATCACTCTATTACCAAAACCAGGCAAAGATACAACTAAAAAGGAGAATTATAGACCCATCTCCCTCATGAACACAGATGCCAAAATTCTAAACAGAATACTGGCAAATCGCATACAGACCCACATCAAGAAGATCATCCATCATGACCAAGTTGGATTCATACCAGAGATGCAGGGATGGTTCAACATACGAAAATCAATAAACATCATCAAACACATAAACGGAATCAAAGACAAAAACCACACCATCATCGCAATTGATGCTGAAAAAGCCTTTGACAAAATCCAGCATCCCTTCATGCTTAAAGTCCTAGAAGGAATTGGATTGGAGGGATCATTCCTCAATGTAATCAAAGCCATATACAGGAAACCCACAGCCAATATCATCCTAAATGGGGAAATGACAGAAACATTCCCTTTAAAGGTAGGAACTCGGCAAGGCTGCCCCCTATCACCACTCCTCTTCAATATAGTGCTTGAAACACTTGCTAGAGCAATAAGGCAAGAAAAGGATATTAAAGGAGTACTAATTGGAAAAGAGGAAGTCAAACTATCCCTATTTGCTGATGATATGATTGTTTACTTAAGGGATGCAAAAAACTCCACCAGAAAACTCCTAGAAACGATTAACAGCTTCAGCAAAGTGGCAGGATACAAAATTAACCTTAGAAAATCAATGGCCTTTCTTTACACCAAGAACAAGCAACTGGAGAAAGAATTCAAAGAGACCTTCCCACTCACAATAGCCTCAAAAACAATAAGATACCTAGGAACAAACCTAACCAAAGACACCAAAGACCTCTACAACAAAAATTTTAAACCCTTAAAGAAAGAAATTGAAGAAGACCTCAGAAGATGGAAAAACCTCCCATGCTCATGGATTGGGAAAATTAACATTGTAAAAATGTCCATTTTACCAAAACTCTTGTATAGATTTAATGCAATCCCAATCAAAATCCCCAAGAGTTTCTTCACAGGCTTGGAAACAAAAGTTCTTAAATTCATTTGGAAAAACAAAAGACCCCGAATAGCCAAATCAATCCTGAGTGAAAAGAGCTACACAGGAGGGATCTCTATACCAGATTTTAAACTATACTACAGGGCTATAGTCATAAAAACAGCCTGGTACTGGCACAAAAACAGACCTGTTGACCAATGGAACAAAACCGAAGATCCAAATCTGAGCACATACAATTTCAGCCATCTCATATTTGACAAGGGGGCCAAGAAACCACAATGGAGAAAAGACAGCATCTTCAGCAAGTGGTGTTGGCAAAACTGGATCACCACTTGTAGAAGAATGAAATTAAACCCCTACCTCTCACCCTGTACAAAAGTCAACTCCAGATGGATTAAAGACCTCAACGTGAAACCCCAAACTCTGAAGGTGATAGAAGAAAAAGTTGGCAGCAGACTACAAGACATAGGCGTAGGAAAAGACTTCCTAAATCAGACAGCAGCTGCACAAGAATTAAGGTCGACAATTGACAAATGGGACCTCATCAAACTCAAAAGCTTCTGTACATCAAAAGAAACAATCAAGGAAGTGAAGAGAAATCCCACAGAGTGGGAGGAAACCTTCACTGCAGATACATCTGACAAAGCATTGATTTCCAGAATATATAAACTACTCAAAAAACAAAGAAAAAAGAAAACAAATGACCCGCTCAATAGATGGAGCAAAGAACTGAACAGAGACTTCACAAGCGAGGAATTAGAGATGTCTGAGAAACACCTCAAGAACTGCTCAACATCACTAATCATTAAGGAAATGCAAATCAAAACCACTTTAAGATATCATCTTACTCCAGTAAGACTGGCTAGGATCAAGAAAACAAATGATACCAAGTGCTGGAGAGGTTGTGGGGAAAGGGGAACACTCATCCACTGCTGGTGGGAATGTAAACTCGTACAGCCACTATGGAAAGCAGTGTGGAGAACCCTTGGAAGACTTGGAATGAACTTGCCACCCGACCCAGCCATACCACTCCTGGGCATGTACCCTCAAGACTTACGCCACCACAGAGATACATGCACGGCCATGTTTATTTCAGCTCTCTTCACAATAGCAAAGAGCTGGAACCAACCTAAATGCCCCTCAACTGACGAATGGATAGAGAAAATGTGGTACATCTACACAATGGAGTTCTATGCAGCAGTAAAGAAAGACGACATCACGAGCTTTGCAGGAAAATGGCTGGAGCTAGAGGACATCATGCTGAGTGAAGTAACACAGTCCCAGAAAAACAAATGATGAATGGTATCCCTCATCTGTGGATGCTGAAAAAAGAAAAAAAAAAAGAAACTGAGAGAAACATGCAGGACATGTATGGCAGAATGCATGCATGAACTGGGGTGGGGTGGGGGCAGATAAAGGGGAATGTGTCCAAATTGGACTGAAAAATGGTGTATGAAATACACAAAACATCAATAAAAGTATGTTAAGAAAAAAAAAAGAAATTGTTCTATTACTATAAGAGGTCTCTTCCTGTTCCATCTGTTATATGGAGGCTATGGCTGGCCATTATTGAATGTATGACCTTAACATTCGTTTGTGTCCTCTTGCCCAAGGATCTCGTATTTTGTCTTTTCCAGAGGATAAGTCTCTCTTTCTGTGGGGAAAGAAATGACACAGTTGCTCTGGAGTATCCCATCATTAAAAAAAAAAAGGGGGGGGGGGTCTGGGGATGTAGCTCAGCTCAGTATCATTTCTGAAGTGTTTGCCTAGCATTAAGCCCATAGTTCGATCCCCAGCACTGCATAAACCAGGTATGGTATCTCATGTCTCTTATCCCAGCACATGGGAGATAGAACCAGGAGAATCATGAGTTCAGCGTTATTCTTGGCTATAAAGAAGAGTTAGAAGTCAGCCTGAGCTACTCGAGATACTGTTTCAAACAAAATAAATAGAAAAGAAAAAATAAATAAATAAATAAATAAATAAATAAATAAATAAATAAATAAATAGACAAACCAACCAACCTAGCTTTGGCTATTTTCTGCTTCCAGTTGCCTAGGTTCTGCTCATCCTTAGCTTCTTCCTACCAGCTTAAATCTTTGATATGCTTAGTTTCCCTTCCTATTGTATATTTCCTATTAGGTTTATATCTTTATAATTAACTTTATTTTGTGTCTGTTGAGTGCTCATGACCACATGCACATGTCATGGCACACATGTGGAGGTCAGAGGACAGTTCATAGAAATAACCATACCATGTAAGTTCTAGGGCTTGAACTCAAGACATCAGGCTTGGCAACAACTTCCTTTACCTACCAAACCCTGTAGACAGTCCTAGGTTTATATCTTCAAGAAGGAAACAAAACAAAACAGAATAACAACAACAAAACCCCCAAACTTTGAATGAATTATCAGGAAAGAACCAGATGCAGATGTTCAGTTGTTCGAGAAGCTGAAAATTTTTACCATTCCTTTCCTCCTGTTCATAAGCATTTTTTTTATCCTGTTCCCTTTCATGATATATGTACAAGAATATGGTGGTGCCCTCTGAGAGAGAGAACCAATCATGGTTGAGAGACCCTCGATTCAGGAAAAGGGCTAGGGGGTCATATTTCGTTGCCATTTTATAATTACCCACCAAGATAGGCATCCTCAATTTCATCTGACAATGAGGAAACTGAGGCATAAATAGAGTCCACAGTTTGAACAAGGCTATCATCCATTTGGCAGTGTACACCACTGTCTGATGTGAAGACCCTCCCACCTATTCCATCTGGAAAACCAGACTTTTCCCTTTACTTCAGACAAAACAAAACAAAAAAACCACACTCGTTGTTTTAATGTGGACTTAGGGATTGAACACTCCTTAAAATACAGTCTTCCAGGCTGGAGAGATGGCCTAGCAGTTAAGAGTGCCGACCGCTCTTGCAGAGGACCCGGGTTCGGTCCCCAGCACCCACATGGCGGCCGAGCCGTCTGAAATTCCAATTCCAGGAGAACTCCAGTTCCAGGGGAGTTGACACCCTCTTCTGACCTCTGCAGCGTTGCACGTCATGGGTGCACAGACTTGCATGCAGACAATACATTCAAACACATACGGAAATAAATAAAAAAGATTAAAAAAAAATACAGTCTTCCAATTGAGCATGAGTTAATATTGACTGTTGTTAGTCTAGTCAGTGAATTTCATTCAATCATTTTCTTCTAGTCAGTTTCTGAGCATGAATTTAAGGAGAACATGAAGCTGGAGGCGGTAAATCCTCTGCTCCCTGAAGAAGTGTGCATTGCCACCATTACTGCAGTGAGAGGTTCCTACTTGTGGCTCCAACTTGAGGGTAAGTGCCAGCACCCCAGGGACTCTTCCTGTATGTGGTTTGGTAAATCCAGTAGACTAGTTCAGAGTGATCTAATCTGAAACCTAAACTAAAAGTTCACTCTCCTGTCCTTGGCTTTCAAATATTAGGAACTCAAAAGCCAATAAAAACCTTTTACTAACAAGTCCCTTATTTTCTACAAAGTCAAATTAGCATATATTTTGATGTGACCGAAATAACTTATAAGCAAGGCATTTCATTTTCATTTTTTTATTAATCTAACAGGGTCTAAGAAGCCTATACCGGAATTCATTGTAAGTGTGGAGTCAATGGATATATTTCCTCTGGGCTGGTGTGAAACCAATGGCCACCCCCTTGGCATGCCTCGCCGGGCACGAGGTATTTATCTATTTCTGGATTAGAGGATTGATTATTAAATTTTTTTGGATAGATGCTACCAATTAGGGTAGATCTAGACACTTCCTAGAAAATCAAATGTGATAATACCTCTTTCTGTATAAGCAATCATTTGTTGGCACAAACTTTTATTACCTTAGAGGTCTGGGATCAAACTAGTTGAATTCTCTAGATCTGGATTTCTCAGAGGCTGTAATGAAAGAATCTACCATGACAGGTATCATCTTAGGGCTTGACTTGGGGAAGATCTCCAAAGTTTATTCAGTTGATTATTGGGAAGTGTTTTAGTCCTTTCTGGCCACTATAACAAAATTCTATAAGGTTAGTAATTTGTAAATAATAGAAATGGGGGCTGGAGAGATGGCTTAGTAGTTGAGAGCACTGACTGCTCTTGCAGAGGAGGTGGGTTCGATTTCCAACACCCACATGACAGCTAACAACTGTCTGTAACTCCAGTTCCAGGAGCTACACCTTCTGACATAGGTACACTTGCACACATACAGGCAATATACTCATATACATAAAAAATAAAAATAAAGTAAATAATAGAAATTATATTTCTGTTATTATTGGGGCTGGAAAGTCCAAGATTAAGGTGTTGGTAGATAGTGTCTGGTAAGGGTCTGTTTTCTGTCTCATAAATGAGGCCCTTCTTGCTGTGTTGTGTCTCCACTTTCAAAAGCAGACTACTCCATAGGATGTTCTTTATAGTAATACTAATACCAATTATGAAATGTCTATCCTCATCTTCTAGTCACCTTCCTAATGCTTTACCTACCAATTTGGTAATTAGGTTTCAGTATGACTTTAGGGAGTACAATCAGTCAAGACAGCAGAAATTCATTTTCATGGCTTATTGAACGCAAGAACTCAGAGCTTTGCTGGTTATTAGCTGAAGCTTTCCCACAGTTCTTTCCTGGTTATTAGCTGAAGCTTTCCCACAGTTCTTTCCTGGTTATTAGCTGATGCTTTCCCATAGTTCTTTGCCAAATGAATCTTTTTTAAAAAAGAAAATTTATTTTTATGTGTTTGAGTGTTTTGCTTGTTTGCATGTAAGTATACCACATGCATACAGTTCAATGGATCTTTTATTAGGGCAGCTTAAGTAATGGCAGTTGGCTTGTACCACACTGAAGAAGTGAAAGAGCAAGAGAGATTTGAACAAGAGATTTTTGTCTTTTGAAAAACTTTTATTGAGCCGGGTGTGGTGGTGCACACCGTTAATCCCAGCGCTCAGGAGGATCTCTGTGAGTTCAAGGCCACCTGGTCTACACAGTGAGTTCCAGGACAGCTGGGGCTACAGGAAGACCCTGTCTCAAAAAGACCAAAAAAAAAAAAAAGTTTTATTGAGCTGGGCATGGTGGTGCATGCTGTTAATGCCAGCACTTGGGAGGCAGAGGCAGTTGGATCTCTGTAAGTTCAAAGCCACCCTGGTCTACATAGCTAGTTCCAGGCCAGCTTGGGACTATCTCAAAAAGATAGGGAGACCCTGTCTCAAAAAGACAAAAAAAAGTTTTATTGAAATATAATTGATGCTATGAAATTTGTTCTTTTTTTTTTTTTTTTTTTTTTTTTGTCTTTTCGAGACAGGGTCTCCCTGTAGCCCCAGCTGTCCTGGAACTCACATTGTAGACCAGGCTGGCCTTGAAACTCACAAAGATCTGCCTGCCTCTGCCTCCCAAGTGCTAGGATTAAAGGTGCGCGCCACCACGCCCGGCGAAATTTGTTCTTTTGGAGTATAGAATGCAATGAGTTTACAGTGGTCATTGTACAGTTATCACCATTGCTAATTTTAAAACATTTTTTATCTCCAAGAGAAATTGCATCCTTTTAAAGCCAAATTCTTCTTCCTAAGCCAACATTAATTTATTTTCTGTCTGCATAGATGTGTCTATGCTGGGAATTTAATATAAATAGAATCATACGCAGGTTAGTCTTTTGTGAGCTAGCTGCTCTTTTCTCAACGGCTGTTCAGTAATTCATCATGCAATATTTTAGCATTATTATATAACTAAATAATACCCCATTGTGTATGGAGATTAACCATAGCTGATTTAAAATGTGGTTGCCATTTTTGTTTTGTTTGGGTTTGGTGTTTTATTTATTCGAGACAGGGTCTCCCTATATCCCAAGCTGGCCTTGAACTTTCTGTGTAGACCAGGTTGGCCTCAATCTCACAGAGATCCACCTGTCTCTGCCTTCAGGGTGCTGGGAGTGCACCACCATGCCTGGCTCAATAAAACTTTTCAAAAGACAAATCTTCGGGGCTGGAGAGATAGCCTACGGTTTAAGAGCACGATGCGCTCTTGCAAGACCGGAGGGTTCGATCCCCAGGCACCCACAATGGCGGGCTGAGAACCGTCCTGTAACTCCAATTCCAGGAGAACTCCAGTTCCGGGGAATCGAGACCCTCTTCTGACCTCCGCGGCATTGCACGACACTGGGTGCACAGACCGCATGAAACAAGTCATTCATACAATACCAGATAAGATAAAATAAAAAAAATAAAAAAAAATTAAAAAAAAAAAAAAAAAAAACAAAAGACAAATCTTCTGTTCAGTCTCTCTTGCTCTTTGGCTTCTTCATCTGTTGTTTTCTATGTGAGCAGTAGTTATGAACTTTTGACATGTCTTCATTTCTGTCACATATATGCTGAGGAATGGAATTGCTCCTGTATTGTAACAATATGTTTAACAGTTTGAGGAAATACTAAACTGTTCTCCAGAGCAGCTGCATTATTCTCCATCCCTACCTGCAATGTGGGAGGTTCCAGGTTCATATCCTCACTAACACTTACCTTCTATTGTTATTTTTGTTCTTTTGTTGAACCCATCTTAAGTGGTGGTTAAAAGCGCTGTGTGTATTAATGGCATTTGTTTTATTTCCCATATAATTAGTGAATCTTTAGTCATGTCTCGTCTCATAAGTGCGATAATTGAACCGTCTTAAAAATCTTTAAAATGGGGATGGAGACGCTCAGATGGCCTCAAGCGGTTAAGACGCCACCACTTCGTGCAGGAGGACCCGGGGGTTCGATCCCCAGCACCACATGGTGGGGACCGCCGAGGCTCGCTTCGTGATAGGCTCCGACAGTGTCCAGGGGAGGCGTCTCCCGTTCCGGGGGAATCCACCACCCTCTTATGACCTCCATGGCCATGGCGGACTGGCCATGGGGTTGCACCCCCAAACCCTGCAGGGCTGCCCCCGGTCGCATTCCTGCAGCGCCAGCCGCGCCGGTCCCCCACCCCCCCCCCCCCTCTCTATCCCCCCCCC
>VZQC01007982.1:655087-687910 GCA_009823505.1 Rhizomys pruinosus
TTCCTGAGTAATCAGGGGTGGCCTGCTTTAGCATAACCAAAGGCCATGTCTGGTAGAGCAGGTTTTGGACCTCTGGTCTTAGGTGTCTCTGCATTCCAATGGGCTTCTGGAGCTCACACCCTGACAGGGGGGAATAGAATTCCTATGTTTCAGCAAAAAAAAAAAAAACTTACCAACAGGGTGCAGTGGATTGACTGCCTGTAATCCCAACACCCAGGACCTAGAGAGGCAGGAATATCAGGAGTTCTAGGTCATCCTAGCTACACAACTAGTTCCAAGTCACCCTGGGCTACATGAAACTTGGTCTCAAAAAAGTACAAAACTAAACAAAGACAATCCAAACAAAAACCACAAGAATCTAACACTCAGATCCTTTGTATAGAGATGTGTCTATTCCGACCTGGGCTTTCTGAGACCTGACTCCCGGTGCGCCGCGGTGTTGGGGAGGGGTGTGGAGGGGGAAGTGTAAGGAGCTGGAGGCGGGTGTCCGGGGCCAGCGCTGCCGGTCCTAAGGCTGCAGCCTCTTTAAACGTAATTCCGGGACCTGGCCCTTTAAATCCGTGTCAGTTTCCCCTGACGTCAGCGGGCGGGCGGCAGCCCTGCTGTTTACCGCCGCGCGCCGTCGCTCACTTTCTCGAGTTCAGAGCTCCGCGGAGCCGCGTCCGCCCGCCCTTAAAGGGCCCGCGTCCCAGGAAACTCGCCGCCCCGCCGGCCCCGAGGTCGCGACCACCCAGCCGGCCCGGCCTTATCCTCCGCCAGCCGAATCCCGCAGCCGCCCCGCTGCCCGCTACCCCGCCCGGCCCGCGGTTCGGGCTCCCGGCCACCAGCCGCCCCCGGTGCTCTGGGCCTCGCGGGGGCTGCAGGGTCGCGGCGCGTTCTGCCCACGGAGCCGGGGTTTCTGCACGCAACCCCCTCCCCTGCGTCCCCTCCCCCCCGGGGCCCCGGGAGAACCCCGCGGCTGCAGGGAGGGGACGTTTCCTAATCGCAGGCCGGGGTTAAAGTTCTGGTCCTGGTGAGATGCTGGAAGCTGCAGCCGCAGCCGGTCCCGGAGGTGTCCTGCCGCCCGTCGCCGCCGCCCCCACCCCTACCACCGCCACCGCCGCCCTGCCGGGGCCATGTTCACTCTGGGCTTGCTCTGGGTGCTCTTGGTGGCTTCGGTCGATACCCATCTGGGGGTGCTGGGGCCCAAGAATGTCTCGCAGAAAGACGCGGAGTTTGAGCACCTCTACGTGGACGAGGTCAACAGCGAGTTGGTCAACATCTACACCTTCAACCACACTGTGACCCGCAACCGGGTGAGATCTGGGCCTGGGCTGGAGAGCTGGAGAGCGGATGACCTGACAGGCGCCCCATGCCCCTGCCCTTTCTGGGGGACCCCTGAGCCATCCTCTGGGCTCAGTTTCCCTTTCCCAGACCCACTCCGGAGTCTCTTCACCAGCCCTTCCTTCCTCTGCCACCAGTGTTTGTCCGAAGCCCCAGCTGGGCTGTTTGGGAAGCTTTTTCTCTCCCATCTTCCCTTTCACCAGCTGGGACCCTGTTCCCTCTGGCCTGTACCCTCCTCTGATCCCAGAACCCAGCAGCTGGGTGAGGTCTGGGTTCGAGGGGAACTGGTTTCCCCTGGACTTGTCCAGACAACTCCAGGAGATGGGGCCAGTCCGGAGCTGACAGGCTGGACTCAGGCAAGTTACAGTCACACTCCTGAGGGAGATGAAAGAGGCAGATGGCCCAGCGCTGAAAGCCTGAAAGCAGGCTTGGCCTTGAAGTGGAGAGTGACAGAGATAAGGCCAACTGCGAGTTGATGGGAGAGGAAGGGGAGTTTGTTCCCTGTGTACAATTCTGACTTCTTGCTCCTTCCTCCCACAAGTTGTGAAAGTTGGAAGTTCAACATGGGCATAGCCAGATTTGGGAAGTGTAGGGCCTAGGCACAGGCTGGCAGTGTGGCCTCCTGCCTAGCTTGCTTGTGCTTTCTGTGGCCAGATTTGGACTGACCAAGCTGTGGGGCTCAAAGCGAAAAATCTGGTTTCTTCAGGATGGTGAGAACTTTGATGTCTGGCAAGGCAGAATCTGCAAACATCAGGGTCTGTTTCCTTGAAGTTTCCTCTTTATTCTTTCTTCCTCTGGTCCTACATGTAATGTTTCGGGTCACCCCAGAGCAGTGGCGTCTTTGGGAAATGCTACCCAGAGGTTTGGTTTCAGCAGCTTGGTAACAAACATTCCCAGGATTTATTTAGCTATTTCTTTCTTTCTTTCTTTTTTTGTCTTTTCGAAACAGGGTCTCCCTGTAGTCCCAGCTGTCCTGGAACTCTCTCTCTGTAGACCAGGCTGGCCTTGAACTCACAAAGATCCACCTGCCTCTGCCTCCCAAGTGCTAGGATTAAAGGCGTGTGCCACCACACCTGGCTTAGTCATGAAGCATTTTAAAAAGATCTAAAAGACTTTAAGGGTTACTCCATGTAGAATGCATCTCTATTTTAATACTGATTGGAGACCCTATATATAAGAAATATTTCTGGGGGATGAAGAAATGACTCAGTTGTTATAGTACTTTCTGTCTTTCTGTTCAACCATGAGGAGTTGAGTTTGATCCCCAGCATCCAAATAAAAAAATTGGCGTGGCCAGGAGTGATGACACACACCTTTGATCCCAGCACTTGGGAGGCAGAGGCAGGAGGATCTCTGTGAGTTCAAGGCCAGCCTGGTCTACAAAGCAAGTTCCAGGCCATCTGGGGCTACAGAGAGACCCTGTCTCAAAAATAACCCCCCCCCCAAAAATAGTTGGTCTGGTGGCGTGCTCCTGTAATGTCATTACTGGAGAGATGGAGACAAGTAGATCTCTGGGGCTTGCTGGCCAAATGAATATAGCTGAATCGGCTCAGGTCCTAGGAAGAAACCTAATCTCAAAAAATAAAGTGGATGGGCTGGAGAAATGGCTCAGTTGTTAAAAGCATTGGCTGCTCTTGCAGAGGACCCAGGTTCAGTTCCCAGCACCCACGTGGTAGCTCCATTTCCAGGGAATCAAACACTCTGTTCTGGCCTTGTAGGCATTGCATGCACATGGTACACTTAACATACATGCAGGCAAAACACTTAAAAAGAACAAAAATTGGGGGCTGGAGAGATGGCTCAGTGGCTAAGAGCACTGACTGTTCTTGCAGAGGACCCAGGTTAGATTCCCAGCACCTACATGGCGGCTAAGAACTGTCTTTAAGCCAGGCATGGTAGCATACGCCTTTAATCCTAGCACCCGAGAGGCAGAGCCAGGCGGATCTCTGAGTTCAAGGCCAGCCTGGTCTACAGAGTGAGTTCCAGGCCAGGTGGGGGGAGAACCTGTCTCAAAAAGAACAAAAATTGGACCATACCTAAGGAGGACAACTGAGATTGGCCTCTGCCCCTCTCCACACACAAAAGAAAGACCTCTGTTCTATGTCTTGAAAAAGTGAATACTTAAATTTTTACAAGAATCCAGGCTTGGTGGCATGCTGTATAATCCTAGCACTTGGGAAGCTGAGGCAGGAGGATTGTCATGAGTTTAAGGCCACCTTTGGCTCATGTGAGTACCAGATCAGCTGAGCTACATAGCAAAACTGTCACCCCCAAACCCACAAAATCCCACAAGAAACTTAAATTTTATAATTAATTTATAATTTCTGAATATACAGTATTATAACACTGTCTACAGACTATTGGCTCATTTGTCTCTATATGTAGTTTTAACAAGAATTGCTATTTTTAAAAAATAATTTATAAGAAAATAATGTATGATGAGGGTAAGGGATTCTATCTTAGATTTAAAACCTATTACATTTGCTTTTTTCTTAGATATGAAAGAAACTAACTCTCAGGTTTTGATGATTTTTATGGGATAATCTAACTATTTTGCTTTGTCTTCTTGACCTAGAGTACTATCCTCAAGAGCTGTCCATGACGGCCTGAAAAGGCAGGCGCTGAACTCCACAAACTCAGGTATAAGTACTTGTGATCTCACAGAAAAAGAAAACCATTGGTTACTTTTTTTTTTTTGGTCTTTTTGAGACAGAGTCTCCCTGTAGCCCCAGCTGGCCTGGAATTCACTCTATAGACCAGGCTGGCCTTGAACTCACAGAGATCCACTTGCCTCTGCCTCCCAAGTGCTAGGATTACAGGCGTGCCCCACCACGTTACTTTTTAATGGGCTGTATCAGGAAATAAAAAATACACTTGAGCCCGGCTGGTGGTGCATGCCTTTAATCCTAGCACTTGGGAGGCAGAGGCAGGCAGATCTTTGTGAGTTCAAGGCCAGCCTGGTCTACCGAGTGAGTTCCAGGACAGCTGGGGCTACAGGGAGACCCTGTCTTGAATAGGCAAAAAAAAAAAAATACACTTGAAGCAGGGCATGGTGGTGCATGCCTTTAATCCCAGCACTTGGGAGGCAGGGGCAGGTAGATCTCTGTGAGTTCAAAGCTAGCCTGGTCTGCATAGTGAGCTCCAGGCCAGCTGGTACTAAAGGGAGACCCTGTCTCAAAATAATAACAACAACAACAAAAATACACTAGAGCCTGGTGCAGTGGCACATGCCTGTAATCTCATCACCATGAGACAGAGGCATTGTCTTAAGTTCAAGGCCAGCCGGGTCTATGTATTGAATTCTATACTAACCAGGGCTACATAGTGATACTTTGTCTCAAAGAACTAGAAAAAAAAAGAAAAGAAAAATAACTATACATTTAATTATGAATTGCAGTTTCATAGAGGAGTCCCCTATTGTGATAGTAGAACTGTGTGTGATGTAGCCATGTTGGGTGGACATTTATTTATTTGTTTGTTTGTTTGTTTATTTTGGTATTTTCCAAACAGGGTCTCCCTGTAGTCCCAGCTGTCCTGAAACTCGCTGTGTAGACCAGGCTGGCCTTGAACTCACAAAGATCCGCCTGCCTCTGCCTCCCGAGTGCTAGGATTAAAGGCGTGCGCCACCACGCCCGGCTTCATCTACCCATTTTTAATTGCTCCTGCTGTTGCTGTTTTTCTTCCTCCTGACAGTCTCATGGAGATCTGGCTGTCCTTGGATTTACTGTGTAGCCAAAGATGATCTTACATTCTCCTATATCTACCCCCCAGTTGCTAGGATTATAGACATGCACTGCCAGGCCTAGCTTACAGTTCTTTAGGAATTTCCTATTGGGTGTCAAGGGCTTTGGAGTTTGGTATCAGCATTCTTTTTTTTTTTTTGGTCTTTTTGAGACAGGGTCTCCATGTAGCCCCAGCTGGCCTGGAACTCACTCTGTAGACCAGGCTGACCTTGAACTCACAAAGATCCACCTGCCTCTGCCTCCCAAGTGCTAGGATTAAAGCCATGTGCCACCATGCCCAGTGGTATCAGCCTTCTTGACTTTAGATGAGTGTGAGGCAGTGCTCTGTGTCTTAGACCATGGCGCTTGAGATGTGGGGGTTTATTCTCTTTAAATTCTATATATATATAGAATTTAAACTATATATAATATATATAGTTCAGATACAAATTTCACAGTTAATGCCGGGCCTGGTGGCGCATGCCTTTAGTCCCAGCACTCAGGAGGCAGAGGCAAGCGGATCTCTGTGAGCTCAAAGCCAGCCTGGTCTACATACTGAGCTCCAGGCCAGTTGGGACTAAAGGGAGACCCTGTCTCAAAAAATAACAACAAAAAATTTTTTTTCACAAAAAAACTTAAAACACTGGCAGCTGGAGAGATGGCCCAGTGGTTAAGAGGGCCTACTGTGCTTACAGAGGATCCAGGTTCAATTCTCAGCATCCAAATGGTGGCTGAGAACCATCTTTAACTCTAGTTCCAGGGGAATCTGACACCCTCTTCCGACCTCCTCAGCATTGCACGACACGGGTGTGCAAACCTACATGCAGACAGTACACTCATACACATAAAAACAAAAAAAAAACCCAAAACACAAAAAAAAAACCCCACTGGATTTGTGATTGTTCCAGAGGTAATAGTTATTAAGTGAGACAAGAATTCTTGATGGAGGTTCATTCACTGTCTCTCCTCTTTTTTGGGGGGCATCTCTTTTGAGACAGGGTCTCCAACTATAGTCTTAGCTGGCCTAGAACTCAGTGTGTAGACCAGGGTGGCCTTCAACTCACAGAGATCTGCCTCCCAAGTGCTTGGATTAAAGGCGTGCACCACCACACCTTGGTCCGGTGTCTTACTCTTTATCCTTGTGCTTGCTGTGTAACTCTTAGCATTTTAGCTGTGTATGGTCTAGCACAGATTTGGCATTCGGGTGGTATTTAGTAAATGCCTAGAAAAGAATCCAGGGCTCAGAGAGCTTATAGGAGGAAGGGCCAGAAACAGAATGTTTCTTTCTTCCATTCACTACCTTCTCATTGTATCATCTGTATTCAGAGGATCAGGGTTGTGTTAACTCATTTTTGATGCACTGGTGACCATTCTAATGTCTCCTAAAGCTACAGAATTAAGATGTTAGCATTTTCTATGTGACCTCATCCAAGGCATTTTGATTTTGATATAGATTACTAAGTTCTCTCTGGGGGAAGGTCCCAAACTCTAACCTAGGTACTGATAGCTCTCTATACATGGCTGTTCCACCTCAGTTTTGGCTCTCTGAGCAGTTCTGATTTTCTTCCTTTCAAACTTTTTTGTTTATCATCTCTCCCCCATCCCCCCTCTCCCTTTTTCTCTCAGCAAGCTGTTACTATTTAGCCCAGGCTGGCCTTAGGCTAACATTCTTCCTGCCTCAGCATTCTATTTAGGTGCTGAGATTACAGGCACAGGCCACTATGCCTGGCTTAAGACTGTGTTCTTTTGTTTTGTTTTTGAGACAGACTGACCTCAAACTTCTGATCCTCTTGCTTCACTCTCTGAGTCCTGGAATAAACCACATTTTGTTTCTTTTCATCTTTTTTTTTTTAATTTTTAAAAATTTTTATTTTTATTTATTTCTGTATGTGTATGAATGTACTGCCTGCATGCAAGTTTGTGCACCCGTGTCGTGCAACGCCGCGGAGGTCAGAAGAGGGTCTCGGATTCCCCTGGAACTGTAGTTCTCCTGGAATTGGAGTTTCAGACAGTTCTCAGCCGCCATGTGGGTGCTGGGGATCGAACCTGGGTCCTCTGTAAGAGCGGTTGGCGCTATTAACCGCTAGGCCATCTCTCCAGTCCCTCTCTTCATCTTTTTGAGACAAGGTCTCCCTTTAGTCCCAGGGGGCCTGGAGCTCACTGTGTAGATCAGACTGGCCTTCAACTCACAGAGATCCACCCGCCTCTATCTCCCAAGTGCTGGGATTAAAGGTATGTACCACCATACCCAGCCATAAACCACTTTCTTAATTAAAGAGAGAGAATTATAAACCTTAGGGTTCTGTCAGCAGTAGGCAAAATACACACAGGTGCAGACCCTAAATAGTGGTGGGGTTTAGAAGACAAGCTAAATCTGGATAATATTTGACTTTTATTCTTAGAAGTGTTACAGAATAAAGTATTGAATAGTTTATGTTTTAAATTTTTTTTTTATGTTTTGAATTTTTTTTTTTTTTTGTCCTTTTGAGACAGGGTCTCCCTGGAGCCCAAGCTGTCCTGGAATTCACTGTGTAGACCAGGCTGGCCTTGAACTCACAAAGATCCGCCTGCCTCTGCCTCCCAAGTGCTAGGATTAAAGGCATGCGCCACCACGCCCGGCTTATGTTTTGAATTTTTAAAAAATATTTTATCATTTTTATTTTATGTATGAGTGTATTTCCTGGATGTGTGCAAGTGCCCTTGTGTGTGCAGTGCCCATGGAGCTCATCAGAGCCCTTGGAACTGGAGTTATGATGGTTGTTAGCTGCCATGTGGGTGCTGGAAATCGAACACAGGTCTTTTGCAAGAGTAGTCTGCTATTAACTGCTGAGCCATCTCTCCAGCCCCTGAATAGTTAATTTTTTCAGGAGTATAAAGGAGATCATTTATCATCATCAAGACTCAAGGGTTCATGAGGTGTATCCTTTAATCCTTTATCAGTAGAAGCCTGCAGCTCTAGAACACTATCACATTACCCAGGAGTTAATCAGCATGTAATTCAGTACATTGATAAGCTGTGTAAGCTAGTATGAAAAATACAAGGTACTAAAGAACATTTTCACACAGTATGCTAAGCTTTAAGTCATGTAGTACAATGGCTGAGAGTGGTTCAGTGCTTGCTTAACATGGCTCTGTAAGGCCCACACATTCAAAACATAAAAAGTAATTCTAAAACTTATGTAATAGTAGATATACCTGATTGCTACTCCCCAACTCAGCTTTGTAAACTTGGAATAGAGAAAGAATAACTGTTCTGAACATTTTTTTTTTTTCATTTCCCAGTGATGTTTAATGGAAAATACTGCTGTCCAAAGATATACTTCAACCACCGTTGCTTCTCAGGGCCATATCTTAACAAGGGAAGAATTGCTGAGCTGCCTCAATGTGTAGGACCTGGAAACTGTGTTCTAGTCCTTAGAGAGGTAAGGTTCTGGCCTAGGGCAAAACTTGGAAATTTCACTCTAGTCTCTTAGGCTTATTTGTACAGAGAGCCACATGCTGTAGATGTGACAGCTTTTTGTTATGTATAGTCCCATCTTTGTATTTATGGGGGATACAATTTTAAGATTTCAGTCAATGTCTAGATGTGGCTAATGACAAACATAGATGTTGTTTCTGTATATACCTATTGTACTAGTACTTTTGTTCTAATGAAACACCTGAGGGAAGGTAGTTATGAAGAAAGATGTTTATTTAGTTCACAGTTTGGGAGGTGAAAAAGTTCAAGACCTGGTGTTCTATCAGTTTGGCCTCTGATGAGAGACCTCTTGGCTATGTCGTATCACAGTGAGAACCATGTATGTGAGAAAGAGATCGTGTTACCAGAGAAGAAGCTTGAGAGAGACTGGAAACCCACAATCCCCTCTGAGGTCATTCTCCAAATCGATCTAAGGACCTCTGTCCTAGTTTCATTTCCTGTTCCTATGGTAAAACATCCTGACAAAAACAACTGAGGGGAGAAAAGGCTTGTTTTGCTCATAATTCCAGGTTATGGAATTGTTGTGAGGTCAAGAGATTTGACTACTTAGTCACATTACAAGTGCAGAGAAATGCATGCATGGTGTTTGCACTCAGCTCACCGTCTCCTCTTTTATACAGCCCAAGACCCAAATCCAGGGAATGATGCCGCCCCCTTTTAGGCTAGGTCTTCATACATTAATATAATTAAGACAATCCCCATAGGGCCCACAGGCCCACCTAATCTAAACAGTTCCTCATTGGCACTCCTTCTGAGGTAGTTCTACATTGTGACAAGTTGACCATTAAAACTAAATATTACAGCCTCCCAGCAGACCTCGCCTTTTAAGGATCTTGCTGTCTATGTCCATCATCCTGGAAGCCAAACTTCTGACACATAAACTTTTGGGGAACACATTCAAACTGTGTCCAAACCATTACAATTATGATAAAATTTAATTAATAAATTCAACAGGGTAAGAGATCAATGCCTGTGCAATGAGTTGAAATCAGATGAGTGATGGGGCATTAGTTTGCTTTAAGGATTGCTTGAACCATGAGCACTGGCACAGCTACTAAGAGACTAACCAGTGGGTACGTGTACATGTACATGTGAATGTACATGGCCACACTGGACAAAGGGATGATTCACATCCCCAGGCAAGATGGAGCAAGATTTCATCAGGCTACTCAGAATTGTTTGCAATTCAAAATTTGTGAACTTTTTCTGGAATTTTCCTTTTATCATTACTGAACCACTGTGGACCTTAGGTGACTGAAGCTCATGAAATCACAGATAAGTTTGGGTACTACTGTCCCACACAACACATTAACACATGACTATTTCTACTCTCCAGGGAACATTCACCTAAGCAGTTCTTCACATGAGTTTGCCTCTATTAGAGGCCACACGAATACTGTATAGAGGAAACTACAAAGCCAGGTGCTGTTGTACATATCTCTAATTCTAATACTCGGGAGGCTAAGGCAGGACAATTGTGAAAAGGCCAGTGAGTCTCTATGTTTAAAAAAAAAAGGTTACTGTGGGATTAGTTTATAATTTAACAGATTGTGTGGCACTAACGAGCCATGAGTCTGCCACACTTGCAGCACCTCCAGTCAGTAGGTAACTTTTTTTTTTTTTTTTTGTCTTTTAGAGCCAGGGTCTCCAGCTGGCCTGGAACTCACTATGTAGACCAGGCTGGCCTGGAACTCAACAGACATCCACCTACCTCTGCCTCCTGAGTGTTGGGATTAAAGGTGTGGGTCACCATGCCCCAGCCAGGAGGTAACATTTTTGAGGACATATTAAACCTGTCAACCTTCAGAATGGCAAGACAGTCTAAGGAAGATAGAGCTTTGGGAACAGACTCTTCTAGCCATAAGAAGGCTCAAATGACTATGCAGTATTCCAAACAAATAGAATTATCTGTGTGCATTGTATTGGGAAGCATTTGGAAGTACATGCTAGAGTACTTTGAGGTCTGTTGTGTTTGTTTTTACCATTTAGAATTTTTAAAAGGGTCTGGTTACTCTTTGTTTACAACTTTGGGCACCTTCTATGTTTTTTGTTTTTATTATTTTGTTAATCTCAAAGGTGGCCTTAGCAGTCTCAGGGGCAGCAACAGTACCATGGCTCTAATGGTCTGCTTTTCTCCTTCTTTCCAAACCCACATTTCTGCTTCAAAACTGAGCTCAGGTCCTCACTTTACTTATCAATGCAGCCTATAAACCCAGCCGTGTCCTTCGTGAGCTCCAACTGGACAAAGATTCTGTGTGGCATGGATGTGGGGAAGTCCTAAAGGCCAAGTGAGTGCAATTCCTCACTCTACTCTTTCCTAGTTCACAGAACAGTCCATTTCCTAGAGCAGTGTTGCTCCAATTGCTTATGGTGAAGGGCCAGGCTATGAACTGCAAAAGGCATAAAAGTGCAAGAACACTTTTTGTTAGACTGAAGATATATAACATTATGTGTTCAAACTGCTGTGAAAGTTTACAAACATTCACTGTTGCCTCCTGACCTGAACATTCCATGTGTGGATGACAGTTGGCAGGTCATCCTGTCCTTGAACCACACACTAAGGGTCACTGTTAAGAAAAAGGAAGACTTAAATGGATAGCTGCTTTTCTTTTCTAGTAATCAGTGAAATTAGAATTTAAAGATCTTTGAGGCTAGGGACACAAATCAGTTATAGTGTGCTTGGCCAGTATACTTGAGGCCTCTGGATCTGATCTCTGTAATGAGTACTTTCACCTAGGAACAGAAAGCAGGGACTTTGTCTTTCTAGTTTAAATAATTCACTTTTTAGTTGGCATAGCTTACTAGATTTAAATAAAACTTCCTTATTGTTTTAAGAATACTTAAGCTGGGGCTGGAGAGATGGCTCAGCATTTAAGATCATTGATTGCTCTTGCAGAGGACCTGGGTTTGATTTCCAGCACCCACTTGCCAGCTAAGAACCATCTTGGGCCGGGTGTGGTGGTGCACGCCTGTAATCCCAGCACGTGGGAGGCAGAGGCAGGTGGATCTCTTAAGTTCAAGGCCAGCCTGGTGTACAGAGTGAGTTCCAGGACAATTGGAGCTACAGGGAGACCCTGACTCAACGGGGGGGGGGGGGGGAAAGAATCCTTAAGCTATGAAGGACATGGACTGTTTTAAGAAGTAAAACTATTTTCAGGCACATGACTTTAATTTTTCTCAGGATAATCACTGGTACAATAAATTTGGCATCTGATGTCTTCCATTTGCAGATATAAAGGGAAGAGTTATCGAGCTACTGTTGAAATAGTGAAAACAGCAGATCGGGTGACTGAATTCTGCCGGCAAACATGTATCAAACTCGAATGCTGTCCTAACCTCTTTGGACCACGGATGGTTCTGGATACATGTTCTGAGAACTGCTCAGTACTTACAAAGACTAAATATAGTGAGTCGCTTTTTTCAGATGTGTCGACCATAGCAGTGGCCATATCTTACATCCTATACAGACACTCATATATAGCATAAGTACAAGCTTTTTCTGTAAAGGACCAGATAATAAGTATACTTATCTGGGCCATATGATCTCTGTAATATACTCTGTTTTTGTTGCTTTATTTTTTTATTTTATTTTTATTTTTTTTTTAATTATTTCTGTATGTATATCAATGTACTGTCTGTATGCAGGTTTGTGCACCCCCGTCGTGCAATGCTGCGGAGGTCAGAAGAGGGTGTCAGATTCCCCTGGAACTGGAGTTCTCCTGGAATTGGAGTTTCAGACGGTTCTCAGCTGCCGTGTGGGTGCTGGGGATCGAACCTGGGTCCTCGTAAGAGCGGTTGGCACTCTTAACCGCTAGGCCATCTCTCCAGCCCCTGTTGCTTTATTTTTTTAAAGGTTTAAGAACTAAGAAAAAGAAACTTATTTTTTATTCATTGTCTTTTTACATTAATATGTAACCAGATATGCTTCTTTTTCCTTTTTTTTGGTGCATGGGGCTGGCGCGCGAGCGTGTGTGTGTGTGTGTGTGTGTGTGTGTGTGTGTGTGTGTGTGTGTGTTTTGTTTTGAAACAGGGGGGTCTCATGTAGATCAGACTGGCCTTGAACTCACTGTATAACCAAAGATGACTTTGAACTATTTATTGATCCTTCTGCCGACCTCATAAATGCTAGGCTCATAGGCATGCTCCATCACACCTAGTAGATACAGTGCTGGGGGATGAACAGAGGGCATTATGTATATTAGGCAGGTACTCTACCAACAGAGCTACATCCCCAGCTTTCTCTTGTGTCTCACTATGTAAACCAAGCTGATTTTGAATTTGTAGCTCTCTTCCTGCTTCTGCCTCCCAGGTGCTGAGATTACAGTCATGCACCACCACTCCTGACATCCTGTTGTTTTTTTGTTGTTTTGTTGGTATTGAGTGTTGAACCTAGAGCCTCATGCACATTAGGCAAGCATTCTGCCACTGAGCCACATCCTATAAGCCCTTCTTTTTTTTGTTTTGCTTTGTGTTTTGGGGGAGTTTGTTTTTATTTTGAAACAGTGTCTCACTCATTAGCCCAGGGGTGCAGTATCATACCTAACTCTTGTTTTAAAACAGGTCTTGGTGGGGCTGGAGAGGGCTCAGCGTTTAAGAGCACTGACTGCTCTTGCAGAGGACCCGGGTTCGATTCCCAGCACCCACTTAGCAGCTAAGAACCATCTTTAACTCCAGTTTCAGGAGAATCTGATGCCCTCTTCTGACCTCCGAAGCATTGCACGACACAGGTGCACCTACCTACATGCAGGCAGTACACTCACATACATAAGAAGTAAAACAAAACAAAACAAAACAAAACAGGTCTTGGTATAACCTAGACTGGCCTAGAACTCACTTCGTAGCCTAGGCTAGCCTCAGACCTCCTTCCACAGCCTCCTACTTACTGGCATCATAGGTATATACCACCACTCCAGCAGTTTCTTGTTTTTGTCTCTATATTCTAAAATTTAAAGAAATATAAAAATTATCTAATTACCAATTAAAGTTAATTAATGATTAAATATTCACATTATTTAATATTCAAAGCTATTCTTTAATATTTAAATACTAATTTAATAGCATTATGAAGACAGATACCTCTTGTTAACTTAGAAGACATAAACAAAAATAAACTTAACTCAAATACTTTTTTCTTTGCTTATTTTTAATTTTTGGAATACCCTTGGATACCTTATTTAAAATTTAGATACTGGGGTCTGGAGAAATGGCTTGGTCTTTTTATTGAAGTTTTGTGTAATTCATACAATATTTCTTAATCAAATTTAGACCTAATTCCCCTTCCTTGGCCCCTCCCCATCAGAGCTCATGCATTCTGCCATACATATCTTTCATCTTTTTCTCAGTCTTTTTAAAAATTTTTTGATGCTGAAGTTTACCGTTTTGGGCTTAAGTTTACTGTTTCAGTCAGATCTTTGACCCAGTCTTTTTGTTGTTGTTCCTTCTCATTTATATCATTCCAAAATATGCCTGTATGGATGCCACTGATATACCAAAATTATGACATTGAAAATAAACTCTAGGTTCATTCCAAAACATGTTTAGGGCTTCACATTTTGATAGTAGGATTGTATGCAAATAAAGAAACAGTGTTGTTGCAACTTTCTCAGGTCCAGCCAGAGGGGTTTGGGTCACGACTGAGAAGTGGGGGTGAGTCAACACACTAGGAGTCAGGTGAAAGCAGCAGATAGCGAGTTGCAGTTAGCAAGCTACTGCAGACTCGTTTATTTAGAAGGTAGGGGTATATATGTGGTCTGCTCTGCTCCTTCTTGCGGATGTGCCAGACAGGCTGATGATTGGGTGAATTCTCATTGGCCCAGGTCACTGATTCAGCTGTTGCCATGGTTAGCTTCCGGGCCTGCCTCTGCCTTCCAAGGACTGGGATTAAAGGCGTGTGCCACCACAACCAGAGTGAGTTTAATCCCAAGTACTGGGATTAAAGGTGTGTGCTACCACTGCTGGCCTGGAACTCACTCCATAAACCAGGCTAGCCTTGAACTCACAGAGATCTGCCTGCCTCCCGGAGTGCTAGGATTAAAGGTGTGCAAACAGGTTAAGCCTGTTCCACAGTCAAGGCGGTAAGCATGCTGCTGTGCAGGCGCAGGACACTCTACACAATGTTACTTTACTTTCCTACATTACAAAGGAAGTTGATGACTAACATCAGGTATTATATTTACTAAGAAACAAAGAAATGAAAAGAAATTAAGTTTGCCTTTTTTTTTTTTTTTTTGGTCTGAGACAGGTCTCCCTGTAGCTCTGGCTGTCCTGGAACTCACTCTATAGTCCAGGTTGGCCTTGAACTCACAAAGATCCACCTGCCTCTGCCTCCCAAGTGCTAGGATTAAAGGCATGCGGCACCACACCCGGTTCATTTTCAGTTTAAGAGTTCTCCACACTGCTTTCCGTAGGAGTTGCACCAGTTTGCATTCCCACCAGCAGTGGATGAGTGTTCCCCTTTCCCCACAACTTCTGCAGCATTTTGTATCCTTTGTTTTCTTGATAATAGCTAGTCTTATCAGAGTAAGATGAAATCTTAAGGTGGTTTTAATTTGCATTTCCTTAATTATTAGTGACATTGAACACTTTTTTGTTTTTTTTTTGTTGTTGTTGTTTTTTGAGACAGGGTCTCTCTTTAGTCCCAGCTGGCCTGGAGCTTGCTATATAGACCAGGCTGGCCTTGAACTCACAGAGATCCATCTGCCTTTGCCTCCCAAGTGCTGTGATTAAAGGCGTGCACCACCATGCCCGGCCTAAGATGGTTCTTAGCTGCAAAGTGGGTGCTGGGAATCAAACCCTGGTCCTCTGCAAGAGCAGTCAGTGCTCTTAACCTCTGAGCCATCTCTCTAGCCCCCGACATTGAACACTTTTAAAGATGTTTCTCAGCCATCTTTACGTCTTCATTTGTGAAATCTCTGTTCAGCTCTTGACATCTTTTGAATGGGTCATTTGTTTTCTTGCTCCTTTGTTTTTTGAGTAGTTTATATACTCTGAATGTTAATGCTCTGTCAGATGTATCACTGGCAAAGGTTTCCTCATCTTTGATTGTTTCTTTCCCTGTACAGAAGCTTTTGAGTTAGGTCCCACTTGTCAATTGTTGACCTTATTTCCTACACAGCTGCTGTCTGATTTAGAAAGTCTTTTCCTATGCCTATGTCTTGTAGGTTACTGCTAACGTTTTCTTCTGTCATTTTCAGAGTTTCAGGTTTAAACAGTAGTAAAATAAAGCAGTGTCATAGTAGCAGGTCTAGAAATAGAGTCAAATTTATATCATCAAATGATTTCAAGGATGACAACCAGTGAAGAAAGGACTCATATTAATAAGTGGTACTAGTAAAAGTGGATATCCAGCCGGGCGTGGTGGCGCACGCCTTTAATCCTAGCACTTGGGAGGCAGAGGCAGGCGGATCTTTGTGAGTTCAAGGCCAGCCTGGTCTACAGAGTGAGTTCCAGGACAGCTGGGGCTACAGGGAGACCCTGTCTCAAAAAGACCAAAAAAAACCCCAAAAAACAAAAAGTGGATATCCAAATAGAAAACCAAAACTCCTTCACTCCTACCCTATATCATTTATAAAAATTAAGACCTACTGCAGATGCCTAGTAGAAAAGCTAAAGCTATAAAGCTTCTAGAAGAAAACAAGGAGGAAGTCTCAAGATCTTAGGGTGAGCAACGTTTTCTTAGAGAAGACCCAGAGATATGCTAACTAAGGAAACACATGAAACATTATCAAAATTGAAAACTTTTGCTCTTTGGATCAAGATTAAAAAAAAAAAAGAGAGAAAGACAGGTCACATATTAGAAAAACTATTCTTTTTTTTCACATAAAATTATTTTTATTTTTTTAACAAATCTAGACCTGTGTTCCCGCCCCTTCCCCCATCCCGCCAGAGCTCATGCATTCTGCCAAACATGATTTTCATCTCTTTCTCAGTCTTTCTCAATATTCTCCATGAGGAAGTTGACTGTTTTGAGCAGAAATTCACTGTTTCAGTCAGTAGAAAAACTATTCTTTTTTTATTATTAATTTTATTTATTTCTGTATGTGTATGAATGTACTGCCTGCATGCAAGTTTGTGCACCCGTGTCGTGCGATGCCGCGGAGGTCAGAGAGGGTCTCGGATTCCCCTGGAACTGGAGCTCTCCTGGAACTGGAGTTTCAGACAGTTCTCGGCCACCATATGGCTGCTGGGGATTGAACCCGGGTCCTCTGTAAGAGCGGTCAGCACTCTTAACCGCTAGGCCATCTCTCCAGCCCAGAAAAACTATTCTTAATATGTGCATCCAGCTGGGCGTGGTGGCGCATGCCTTTAATCCTAGCACTTGGGAGGCAGAGGCAGGCGGATCTCTGTGAGTTCAAGGCCAGCCTGGTCTACAGAGTAAGCTCCAGGCCAGCTGGGACTAAAGAGAGACCCTGTCTCAAAAAAAAAAAAAAAAAAAAATGTGCATCCAGCAAAGAACTCTTCAGAATATACTGTGAATCTCCACAATTTGGTAATAAAAAGGGAAGGTCTGAGGTTATTTGCAGCTGGCACTTGCTTGACATGTTGAATACTGTAGCTCCCACAGAGCTGTGCAGGCAAAGAAGCTGGAGAGATGGCCTAGCGGTTAAGAGCGCAGACTGCTCTTACAGAGGACCCGGGTTCGATCCCCAGCACCCACATGGCGGCTGAGAACAGTCTGAAACTCCCAGGAGAACTCCAGTTCCAGGGGAATCCGAGACCCTCTTCTGACCTCTGTGGCATTGCACGACACGGGTGCACAAACTTGCATGCAGACAGTACATTCATACAGAAATAAATAAAAATTAATAAAAAAAAAAGTCAGTGCACATATCTACACAGTGGATCAAAGACTTGCACTAACATGTCCTAGAAGATATGCAAATGTGCTGTAAACACATGAAAACATGCACAATACAATTAATTATCTGGGAAATGAAGTTTTAAGATTTATAGTAACATGGATAAGACTGAAGGACATTATGATAAGCAAAATAAAGTCAGACACAAAAGAAAAATACTGTGGGGGGATGAAGAGATGGTTCAGAAGCATGTGCTACTCTTGTGGAAGATTGGGTTGAGTTCACCTGGCAGCTCACAGCTGACTATAAGCCTAGTTCTAGGGGATTCGGCACTGCCTTCTGGCCTGTGCAGGCATTGCACACATGTGGTTCACATATACCTGCAGGCAAAACACTCATACATACAAAAAAAATTAAAATAAATATTTTGAAAAAAGAAAATACTGCATGGAAGCTAAAATCATGCATGGAATAATGGTGATCATAGAATAATGGTGAACATAGCCTGGGAAGGTACAAGGCACAGGAAGGAGGGGTGATGGGACAGCAGTACAGTACAGTTGGATTGCAGGGGTAATTTGGGGATGGGGGTAGGTTTTGTTTTGTTTTGGTCTTTTTTTTAATTAATTTTATTTATTTCTGTATGTATATGAATGTACTGTCTGCATGCAAGTTTGTGCACCCGTGTCGTGCAATGCCGCAGAGGTCAGAAGAGGGTGTCAGAATCCCCTGGAGCTGGAGTTCTCCTGGAATTGGAGTTTCAGATGGTTCTCGGCCGCCATGTGGGTGCTGGGGATCGAACCCCGGTCCTCTGCAAGAGCGGTCGGCGCTCTTAACCGCTAGGCCATCTCTCCAGCCCCTGTTTTGGTCTTCTTGAGACAGGGCCTTCTTTAGTCTCAGCTGGCCTGGAACTCGCTCTATAGACCAGTCGGGCCTTATATTCACAGAGATACACCTGCCTCTGCCTCCCAAGTGCTAGGATTAAAGGTGTGCACCACCACGCCCAGCTTGGGGGAGTTAGCTTTGAGATAGGGTCTCCCTTTAGTCCCAGCTGTCCTAGAACTATGTAGACCAGGCTGGGCTTGAACTCACAGAGATCTGCCTGCCTCTGCCTCCGCCTCCCAAGTGCTGGGATTAAAGGCATGTGCCACCACACCTAGCGCAGGAGTAATTTTTTTTTTCAAGAGCTTCTAGGTCATCTTTATTATTTTATTTTTTCTATTACTTTCTCAAGATTTTTTCTAAGTGTGTGTGTGTGTGTGTGTACATGTATCTGTGGGTATGTACATGTAAGGGGAGGCCAGAGGCATCAAATCCCCTGGAGCTATAGGCAGCTGTGAGCCATCAGTGTGGGTACCGGGAATCAAACTCAGTGTCTCTGCAAGAGAAATAAGTATTCTTAACCACTGGGCTACTTCTCAATTTCTTAAGATCTTTGAAATTCAAAATGACTATGAAATTTGAAGATTTTTACCAAGTCTCAGAAATAGTTGACATTAACAGTTGATATATCTTCATGATTATTTTTCACAGAATGCTCCCTATAATTTTAAAAAATGTAAAGAAAACACTTTCACATTTAAATAAACATCTTAAAATAGAGGGTAGGGCTATAAAACAGAATGGCAGGTTTTCCTACTTGTAAACTAGTCTTGAATGAACTAGTCTTGAACAAATCCTCCAAATTCCAGAAACATTGTGGCGATATTACCATTATAGTTTTCAGTTAAGTCAAAGGCATTCAACTAGAAGTCAGAGGATCTGGGTTCTAGGTCTTGCATGTGATAATCTTGAACAAGTCTCCCAACTTCTATATAACAGAAGCTCCGACAAAGACTGAAAGGGTTTACTCAATCACCCTACCTTTTCCAGTTGTTTTATTATAATACCATGAAATTAGACATGCTTCAGGCTGCTTGCAGTTGTGGACTTTAGAGCCTGCATTTAACACAGATTTAAAATTTCTGCTTTTTAAAGTCTGATTCTTACATGTGTGTACCATCCCTCCAGGTGTGTGCATCTACATTTTTCTTTCTGTTTAGCCCCCTGTTTATTATTCATAATTGAAGTCTTACAAGGATGTATCCCCCCCATTACTTTTTCAATTTCTCCAAGATCTGTTCTGCAGTTGTAGAGGCCAAGAGCGTCACCACTTGTCATGAGCTTTACCACCCTTTTCCAAAACCACATTACTCTTTCTGAGTTCTAAGACCTTGGGAAGATCTGACAAAGCTTGGTATTCTCCTCTCCTTCAGATGGCAGTGCTGTGAGTGCTATGCTTACTGCTTCAGTTGTCAGATCTGTCACAGCATTTTGTTTTGAGCCAGGTTTGGTGTAGATGGCTATGGTGACACAGTTACCACGGGCCCTACAGGGAGGTGTGGTGTCTGGTTCCTTACTTTGGTTTTGACCCTTGCTTATCATGCTGACTTTTTTAGGCATCATGGCAAGGAAAGGGCACCTAGCACAGATGGGTGCCACGTACCACTGCCAGCCACAGCATCCTAGCCCATGATACACTGCAGAATTACCTTATGACATGTCTGTGAGGCATTTTCTTAGTTGTTAATTGAAATAGGAGGGCCCAGCCCACTGTTGGGATGCCATCCCTGGGCAGGTGGACCTGGGCTGTATAAGAAAGGTAGCTAGGCAGCCAGGGAGCAAGGCAGAAAGCAGCACTCCTGCATGGTCTCTGCTCCAGTTCCTACCTCCAGTTCCTGTGTCATCTTCCCTCAGTGTGGGCTCTTGCAGAAGACCTAAGTTCGAATCTCAGCAACCACATGGTAGCTAACAGCCGTCCATAATTTGGGTTCCAGGGAATCTGAAGCTCTCCTCTGTCCTCCATGGGGACTGCATGATATGAGTACACTTACATACATACAGGCATAACATTCATACACATAAAATAAAAGTAAATTTTTGTTTTGTCTTTTCGAGACAGGGTCTCCGTATAGCCCCAGCTGTCCTGGAACTCACTCTGTAGACCAGGCTGGCCTTGAACTCACAAAGATCCGCCTGCCTCTGCCTCCTAAGTGCTAGGATTAAAGGCGTGCGCCACCATGCCTGGCCCAACAAACAAACATATTAGTGAAGAAATCAAGTTATATAATAATTCCTTGGTGGGAATTAGCATAGTTGTTGCTTTATACAAGAAAATGACTAGAAAACCTGAGAACATTCTGAATTAATAGAGATATTCTCTATTTTGATAAACTGAGGATTACTCAGAATTTCACATGTTAGTACAAATCAATTACAAATGTATTTGCTTTTTCCACTGTATGGAATGTAAACTGCAAACAGTAAAGTATACTTGTTTTCTGGTCTGCAGGTAGAATCTTGTGGTTTTCAGACACACAACAATAATGAAGCCACTTTTTCTCTTTTTGGTCATCCATGTTTAGCACACTATTATGGAAAGAAGAAAAACAAAAGAATTGGGAGGCCACCTGGTGGTCATAGTAACTTAGCTTGTGCCCTGAAAAAAGCCAGTAAGAGGAGAAAAAGGAGGAAAAATATTTTTGTTCATAAGAAGAAACGCTCCTCTGCATCTGTTGATAATACCCCGGTGGGCTCACCCCAGGTATGAGATCTATGATACATATTGTGTCTAGAAGCCAAATGCCAACACTCTGTATGACCACATAGTACCTGCACATATTTGTCATTTCAGTCTCCAGTGAATAAATTTCAATGAGATTTCTCTTTTTTCCTGTAGGCAAGTGGAGGTGAAGAGGAGGAGGATGCAGATGAGGGAGATGATGATTCCCTAAGTGAGGGCAGCACCTCTGAGCAGCAGGACGAGCTACAAGAAGAGTCAGAGATGTCAGAGAAGAAGTCATGTTCCTCTTCTCCCACCCAAAGTGAGGTGTCCACCTCAGTCCCCCCAGACACACAAAGGAGAAAAAGAGAGCCTCGCACTTTTTCATTTTCTGATGACGAAAATAAACCTCCTTCACCAAAGGTACCATGTTAAAATAATTTGTCTCTTCCCTCATCCCCTCTATAATTTCTCTCTATCATCTAGCGTTAATGCTGCCATTCTACTTCTTTTAATAAAATCTTAGGAAGAATTTCTATAGTCTCTTTCAAAGTGATCACTAGAGGCTGAGAGATGGCTCAGTGAATGGTTAAGAGAGCTTTCTGCTCTTGTGGAGGACCTGAGTGCAATTCCCATTGCTCATGGTCAGGCAGCTCATAACTACCTATAATTCTGCTTCCAGGGAGTCTGAAGCTTTCTTCTGGCCTCTGTGGACTCTATATACACACACTCAAAAACAGATAAGACACACACACACACACATACACACTTTTTTTCTTTTTTTTGTCTTGCGACAGGGTTTCCCTATAGTCCCAGCTGTCTTGGAACTCGTTTGGTAGACCAGGCTGGCCTTGAACTCACAGAGATCGGCCTGCCTGTGCCTACCAAGTGCTAGGATTAAAGGTGTGTGCCACCACACCCAGCTTAAAAAAAATCTTAAAAAATAAGTAAATAAAGGAGGACTGGAAAGGTGGCTCAGCAGTTAAGAGCACTAGCTGCTCTTGCAAAGGACCTGGGTTCAGTTCCCAGTATCCACATGGCAGCTAACAACTGTCTATAACTCTAGTTCTAGTAGATACAATGCCCTCTTCTGGCCTCCGTGGACATTGTACAACATGTGTACATTTACATATAGGCAAGCAAAATACTTATACACAGAAAGTAAAAAATAACAAATAAAAGGTTTTTTAAAATTAAAGTGAACACTAAAGCAGTGATTTTAATGTGTTGTAAGGATTGTTTGGAGACGATTTATATGGGGACCAGTGTCTGAGAAGCTGCTTGTTTTTTCTTGTTGTTGTTTGTTTGTTTGTTTTTTGGTCTTTTCAAGACAGGGTCTCCCTGTAGCCCCAGCTGTCCTGGAACTCACTTTGTGGATCAGGCTGGCCTTGAACTCACAAAGATCCACCTGCCTCTGCCTCCCAAGTGCTAGGATTAAAGGCATGTGTTACCACATCTGGCTCCAAGAAGCTGCTTGTTTTAAGTAAAAGAAAAGTTTGCTAGCTTACTTTTAGCTTGTCATTTAGTTTAAGGAAAACTGCTTTTTAAATAATTGTGTGTGTGTGTGTGTGTGTGTGTGTGTGTATACATATATATTCTAGAATCAAATGATCTCTTTAAGCTTTCTTTTTGAGCACATTTATTGTGTATATTTGTACATATTATATAACATAAAGACTATGATTAAATGATTGTTTAGATATGTGATGTGGCTCAGTTGGTAGAGTGCTTGTATAGCATGAATGAGACCCTGAGTTCAAGCCCAGCACAGCATGAAACTGGTGTGGTAGCATGCGCCCGTAATCCCAGTACCCGAGATGTGGAGGCTGGACAAAATTGTTTTAAAACTGGATTTTTTTTTTTTTTTTTGGTCTTTTTGAGACAGGGTCTCCCTGGCCTGGAACTCCCTCTGTAGACCAGGCTGGCCTTGAACTCACAAAGATCTGCCTGCCTCTGCCTCCCAAGTGCTAGGATTAAAGGCATGCACCACCAAGCCCAGCACATTATCTGGCTTTTTAACAAATGCTGTTTTGTTTTTGTTTTTTATGTTTTTGTTTACAAGACTTTTACCTATTTTTAAGGGATTATTTCAGATTTTGACATTTTGACCAGGCCCTCCTTTTCATCAGTGCTCTTCATAAATCCCATTTTATTCTCTTCCCNAAAAAAAAAAAAAAAAAAAGATGTTCCATTAGCAGGAGCAATAAAAGATTGCTTCTCATTTGAACTACCATACCATTTGTTCTAGTGCGCCACTGGAGACCCAATCCAAACAGACCAAGAACACATAAGAAATTTAAAAATGAGTTTTTATGTTATATATTCTAAATTATTTGTTCAGAAACTTTCGAAGTAAATTTTTCCTCATTGATACGTTATTTTATAATGGACAATAAATACACAAGAAAAGATTTGTCTTTAAAATTCCCAAATACCTAACGCATGTGGCCTCTTGCCATCCATTTTTTTTTCCATCCATTTTTACTGGAAGAAATCAGTATGAGGTGGAGGAGGAGGGAGGGGAGCAATCTTAGGCTACTTTAAATCCTGTCTTGAAGGATTATTGAATTCTCTGGGGAGATATTTTTAGGATATGAACACCCTTATACTATCTGGTTTGATCTTGTTGTTGAGATGCAGGAAATAAGGATCGAAGTTGATGAAAGGCTTCACCTAGACAGTAACCCTCTGAAGTGGAGTGTAGCAGATGTCGTGCGGTTCATCAGATCCACTGACTGTGCTCCGTTAGCAAGGATATTCCTAGACCAGGTAATCACAGATACCTATAATCTGTAATAATAATGTCTCTTAAGCAAAGAACTATGCATATAATGGGCAATAATTTATAAGTTTTTTTTGTTGTTGTTGTTGTTGTTGTTGTTTTTTGGTCTTTTTGAGACAGGGTCTCCCTATAGCCCCAGATGTCCTGGAACTCACTCTGTAGACCAGGCTGGCCTTGAACTCACAAAGATCCGCCTGCCTCTGCCCCCCAAGTGTTAGGATTAAAGGTGTGTGCCACCACGCTCAGCTAAGTTTTTTTTTTTTTAATGGTGATCCCAAAGTGCAGTATTGTTTTAGTGCCCTTTTCAGGAGAGAACGAATAGATGATAAAATTTCATCTGACTTTCTCTACAATTGAAGCAGATTATTGTATTCTTGTTTTCCCTCAAAATTTAATTTTATCATCCAAAAATTTAAATGGTTTAAATCAAGCTTATGTTAACCCCATATTTCTTTAACCTCATATTTTTTAAGAAATAATAATTTGTCCTTTTTTTTTTAAAGTTAGTATCTATAATATGCCAGACTCTAGAGCAGTGGACAGGTTTGATGAAACAAATAGTTACAGTGGGCAGAAGATAGAGCTAAGAGAACTTGCCTAGCATGCATTAGGCCTTCAGTTTGATCCCTAGCACCACATAAACAGACAAAAGCAGTTCAATAGCCTTAAGTAAATATTGAAATAAAATTTTTTTTAGACAAGTAGAGAGACTCAATAATACCTTTCTGGGTGTGGTAGTATATATAACGGCTTGTCTGTCATCCTAGCACTTGGGTAGTTGAGGTTGGACATTAGCATGGGGTACATAGTGAATTCAAGGCTAGCCTGATGTACACAGTGAGACTATGTCTCCTAAACAAAACAAAAACTTGAACATCTTTGAAGGTTTTTATGAACATTACAAAGGAGGAGGAGAACATTAAAGTTTATAGTTAATTTTTTTCAGACAGTTTTAGATTTAGAAAGAGCCCTCTAAAAAGATGTTTCTTTGGGCACAATTAGTTACTAGTTACAGGGATCCCTAGATTATTGAATTTCTCCTGAATAGAAACTTTGTAGATTCTCATGCTTGACAAAATTTATTATCAACTCTGAATGATTCTTAGGAAGGAGGACTGTAACACTTGTTTAAAGTAATGAAGGGAAGCTCAGTTCATTGTGGTTGGGACAGTGAGGGTGGGACTGTTGTGACTGGGTCACCATTCGTGTGCACATCATAGACAGTTTGTACTTTATGCCTTAACAGGAAATCGATGGGCAAGCCCTTCTGCTCCTTACTCTTCCCACTGTTCAGGAGTGCATGGACTTAAAGCTGGGCCCTGCCATCAAGCTTTGCCATCACATAGAGAGGATCAAGTTTGCTTTTTATGAGCAGTTTGCCAACTGAGACAGCCAGAGTGAGCCGGATCTGTGAAGCACAAATGCAGTGAATCCTTCGCCCAGCTCTAGAGGTGACTGAAAACGTCCTGGGGCTGTGGCCTGCAAGTGTTGGCTTGCTCTCTTTGCACTTTCAGGGAAGGAGGACCCACACTGAAGAAGCAAAAATGCCACAGATGTGACCCTCCTGCTGTGGAAATGTGGACTTCTGTTCAGAAGAGTGCAGTTAAAAAAACAAACGTTGTGAGGAAAAAAACTCAAGAATACAAATTTCTACTTGTAGGGCCTGAAAACAAAGTATGAACTCAGACCAACAGGTGGATAGCACCAGTTCGGTTGTTTTCATTCTGCTCCTTCCCACTGTATATTAAACTTAGTTCTCTGCTTTCTCTTTCTTGAAAAGAGAGGACATAGCTTTAAGTCAGCACTGATTTGAGTCTGTGCCTAAAGCACATCAGTGCTTCATTGTCATTGTGTTTTCAAGCTTTTTAAATTAAAACAGTTCATATTGGGGATAATTATATGGCTCTAGGGTTTTGAATGTATAGTCATACTTTGATCCATTTTAAAATCTATTCTTAGAAGTTCCTTTGTTTACTACCTCTGTTGATGATTGAGCTTACAGCCATGAATGACATTTTTGTATGATGCCATTTTTAAGCTCCTGAACACTAAAACTATGAACAGAAGTTAGGATACTGCTTGCTTTCTTAAAGCTGTCATGTTAGTACTTCCACCAGTTCCTTAACCGGTTTGACCTAAGAATTCTACTGGCAGTTTCCTCTATCTTGACCCAGTGCAGGTCACCTTTGTTAAGTAGCCTCCCAAAGATCTGGTATTTCAGTTTAAATGCTCTCTCCTTATTAGTTTTGAGAGGTACTTAACTTGGCTTTTATTTTATGTTTACTTTTCTCTAGAGTTGTTTGACTACCTCTGATTCATTTCTAGAGTCCTTACTCTTGGTGAAAATCACTAGGTGCTTCTTGGACCGGCTGTCAAACCTATTTCTGGTTTTCTAGGTGTGTCCACATAGATAGTACAGAAGCACAGGAGAGAAAATATGGCTTGGGGATGGCACAAGTATGGAGTTTCTGCAATGTTCTCAGTGGCAAAATAAGAGGTAGTTAAGGAGTCTACAGCCATACCACTCTGAAGGCACTTGATCTTGTCTGATCTTGAGGGCTAATCAGGGTTGGAACTGGCTAGTACTTGGATGTAAGACATGGTTAAGGAGTCTGGAATCCTGCCTAGCCACATTTATGCTTATCTTTGGCTAAACCAATTTAAATGGTAATATAGTTTATAGTTTGAGGATTCCTACAAAGTAATCGGTTTTCTGTGGAATACTTCTTATTGCCCAAGTTGACATGAAACTCCAGGTGAATTTTCACTTGTGATGACATTGTTAGCTATTATAGAATAACAGCACTTGCTTACTATTGTAGCCATGAGGAATGAAGAAGGATACTCACACAGGTTGCCTCCTTTAAATGTTTTCCTTTATTGTTTATTTATTTATTTATTTTTTGGATTATCCTAATCACCTACAAATTTATAACCTAGGCATTCTTTCCCAAGAATTGCAAATGTTTTAAGACTGCAAACTAGTAAATTCTGAACAACTATACAAATATAAGGTAATACTACAAATTTAAATTTATCGTGATTTTTTTTTCTCTCCCCAATTTCCACTTGTTTTTATGGACACTGGCAAAAGTCTGTAGTCTGGATCATCTTCTTCATTGGATAATTCTTGAACCATTTAACTCAAGCCCTCCAACCAAGCCATAAATAGGCTACCAGCAGGTACATCTGGAAAGAAGCTTTGTCTAACAGTTTTGATGTGTTTGAGCTCACTTAGAGATCCAATTTTAACATTTTTTATTATTTCATACCCATGGAAGAGAGGCATATTTGATATTAGTGCACAGCTACTGTTAAGCAGGCAGACTTGAGGTGGTAGTTATCCTAATAGAATTTCTTGACATCTCAGCAGTCAAATCCTAAATACAAAGGGGAAATCTCTTCAGGAAAAGTAACAGAACACACAACTTTTGTAGTTAACCTGTAGGGCCTCACATTGTTGTTTTATTTAGTAAAATGAAAGATAACAAGGAATTTTATTTTGTCTCTTCTTAACTCTAAAGACCACAAAAATTTTAGAACTACCACAGATAAGGGGTATCATACACCCCTGTAAGGTAAAAGTGGTCCTAAGTCGGGGAGGGTTGGGACACAGGCTTGTCAGACTGTACCATGATTATTCATGCTCTGCTTCCTCCTAGTAAAAGGCCAGATATAAACTAAACAAGCGAGGGGGACTTCTCTATTGGGATATACTGTGCTGGACAGTCACATTGTCGAAGAACTACTCTTTCCCACTCCTCCGCCCAGGTTTCACAAAAGAAGGTAACTGTGTGGAAATTTTGCACAGGGCATTTTTTAAGTATAAAATTTGAATTCCACCAGGTGTGATGGCACATACTTTTAGTTTTACGTTTTTGGTATTTTTGAGACAGGGTCTTCCTTTTAGTACCAGGTGTCCTGGAGCTTGCTCTGTAGACCAGGCCGGCCTTGAACCCACAGAGATCCACCTATCTCTGCCTCCTGAGTGCTGGGATTAAAGGCGTGCGCCACCACGCCCAGCAGGCACATACCTTTAATCCCAGCACTTGGGAGGCAGAGGCTGGCAGATCTCTGTGAGTTCAAGGCCACCCAGGTCTACATAGCAAGTTCCAGGCCAGCTGGGGATAGAAGGAGACCCTGTCTCAAAAAGACCCAAAAAAAAAAAAAAAAATTCCAAGTGAGTCTCTGTAATCCCAATACTTGGGAAGTAAAAGCAAGAGGAACACAAGTTCAAGATCATCCTCAGCTACAGAGAGAATTACAGGCTAGCCTGAGCTACATGAGATCTTACCTAAAAAAAAAAAATTATTTTTCTTCCATTTATCTAATGAAGGTGCTTAGGTTAGGCTGCACAGCAGTGATGGTTCAATTACTGTGATGCTGAAACATTTTGAACTTGATGGATAATTGGGGTAAAAGGTTTATATGTTGCTCATATGTGTATGAACTGTTTTTGAGAACACCAACTTCATAAATTTATGAGAAGTATGTTGTAAGGAGACTGTATTTGATTAGGGTTCACCTGCAATTGTCTTCAGCTTATCTATAGTCACCCTTTTCGTGATCCATTTTCACCCTAGATTGGCCATCTTAGGAACTCATTAACATTCTGTATCATCCGCCTGGACCTGAGAAGTTAACTGATGAATACTAGACTTCACTGTTACGCACTGTGCTAGGGAAACCTCCAACTGTACGTGCAGATTTGTTCTGACATTTTGACTATGTTTCTGATAATCTGCACTGTTTTCCTTTGCAAGCCAGCTTCAGTCTTCTCAAATGTAGAGAATACAACTTTTTTTTTTGTGTGTGTGTGTGTGTGTGTGTGTGTGTGTGTGTGTTTGAGGCAGGTCTCCATGTAGCCCTAGCTGGCCTGGAACTCACTATGTAGACCAGGCTGGCCTTGAACTCACAGAGATCTGCCTACCTTTGCCCTGAGTGCTGGGATTAAAGGGCATGTACCACCGCTCCTGGCACTGAAAATATCTTAATGTAGTGTTTTTACTTTATCGTTAACCTTTCTTTTTTTTAATTTTATTTATTCTTGTATGTGTATGAAGGTACTGTCTGCATGTAGGTCTGTGTACCCGTGTCCTGCAATGCCATGGAGGTCAGAAGAAGGTGTCGAATTCCCCTGGAACTGGAATCAAAGACTGTTCTCAGCTGCCATGTGGGTGCTGGGGATCGAACCCAGGTCCTCTGCAAGAGCAGTCATCGCTCTTAACTGCTAGGCCATTTCTCCAGCCCTCGTTAGCCTTTCTTTAGCAGTGTACATGCTCCTAGCATTTACAGTATGGCTCTAGGAAGGGTACTTACCAACCTCTGGAAATTACCTTATAAAATATTTATTGAATTGTGCTAGAGGCAGACATAGAAAACCAGTTCAGAATTTGACCTTTATATGTCTCTTCTATTGAAGTACAATGATTCTCACTGTAAGAGAGTGAACATTGGACCAAAGCTTCTTGAAGACTTGAATACATTTTATGTACTTTGAAGTAACAGTTCAGTCACTAATATAATACCTGAATGCAGCTTCAAGCTCAAGGAGGCCTTAGGTAAGGTAGGACTCAAAACATTCCTCTCTCTCTCAAGCCAACAATGTTTTCAAGAGACCCAGAACATCAGGGACTCTAAATGAGGACATTATAAAAACTGTGACTGGCACTTATCTTTACTTAGCACCTATCACCAAAGACTTATATTTAAGATTTTTTTTGCAGGTTTGATTAACTGCCACAAGAGCACTTAAGAGAGTCTTTAACCTTGACAGTGAAACCACACCTTGGGTTTGAACTTGTCTTACATATTGGGGTATTCCATCTGTGTGTACATACACACAAGTTCAAAAGTGTTCTCTTTAATCAATAGAAAACATGTTGTCCTTATGAAATGAGGAAAGCATCATTAACAGAAATGAAGTACAAAATTTGGTGCAGAAAAGAACTCCGTTTGTAAATCTGAATGTCTTTGGTCATAGGACCTTTGTATGTGGCTGTGTCTTGTGGCCATGGTGCTGGCTCAGAAACTGTTTAAGGACAGAGCCTCCTGCACAACCAAAAATAATGTCATTTTCCTGCCATTATAATTCTTCTTGGCTATATGCTTTAAATGTTTTACTAGTGAATCTTGGTGATGATTCCTTTGTATGAGAATGTATAGACTTTAGAAATTTTTTTTTTTTAATTTTGGCATAGTGTGGTCTTTTTTTTTTTTTTTTTCTGTATGTGTTATGAATGTACTGTCTGCATGCAGTTTGTGCACCCGTGTCGTGCAATGCCACGGAGGTTCCGAAGAGGGGTCGTCGGGATCCCCTGGACTGGAGTTCTCCTAGAATTGGAGTTTCAGACGTTCTCGAGCCGTCATGTGGGTGCTGGGATCAAACCCGGTCCTCTGAAGAGCAGTCAGCGCTCTTAATGGCTAGGCCATCTCTCCGCCCAGACTTTAGAAATTTTAATTTATCCAAATAAGCTACCTCTTGACCTGGAGTTTCGATATGAGAATTCTGATCTGATTCTAGGCCCGCTCACCTGGGTGTTTTATTTACTGCTTGTCCTCAACCACACAGATAGCCTTGCTTCTGGGAACAGCCTTCAGTGTAGAAGGCTGTGAGCATTAAATGCAGTGTATATTGATTTTCTTGCTACACTGTCTAAGAAGTCAAAATTTCACAAGCACCAGCAAAAGCAGGAAGGCGGGTTGTAGAAAAGTAGGCCTAAAACTCGCAACACTTTCTGACAAGATGGATGCAATACTAAGGCCTATCACAAAGAACTGTTGTGAAAGGCTATCAAGTAAGCAGCAGACTTTCTGAGGTAGTCTTCAATACCAGCATTAACGTGCAGACCTGAGCCATGGAAAGCAAAGGATATGCTGACCAGTGAAGTGGTGCCACCATTGCTGATGTTGGTGAGGGGGCAGTTCTCAGGATGTGTGGGACTCAGCCCAAGGGTTCCTACATGGTCAGTTCATTCTAACTACGTCTTCTTAGCAGAATAGAGGTGATCACATAATGTTGAAGGTAGGTATATAGGCTTTAAAGGGAAATCAAGTCACAAAGCAGATGGTTGGTGAGGTTACAAAAGGTTACGAAGCTTAGGTACATGTGAAGCAGGAGGTCTCTTAGCTCCTTCGATAAGAATCTCTAAGGAAGATGGTTTGAGTGCTTCTCTTGAGATTTTGAGTGCTCATTTTTTTTTTTCTCCCCTTTTTGGTTGAATTTACTCTAAAGACAATCCGAGGCCTTCCAGGACAGAACCCCTGGCTAATTCCAGCACTGCCCTTCGGCCTCTCTCTAACACTAACTCCTTGGAAGTATGCACTTTGTTTCATGTATTTTACCTTTTTTTTTTTTTTTTTTTTAAGTTGCTTGTTTGGAACAAAATGAGATGCTTTTTGCATTGTACCCTTCCTGCTTGCTCTTAATTTCAAAAAAAATCATGCATTGAAGATAAAGTACACATGAGGAGAAATATGCACAAAAATATTAACATAACTCACATCAAGTTTGATGGTTGAACTTCAAATAATTAAAAACAAAAAAACTATTTTAAATGAATATTTGCGTGTTTTTCTTCAATTCCTTTTTGGCAAATAAGTTTGTAAACTTGTGGTATGTTATGACAGTTTTAAGTGGTTGTGAGGTATTTATGTTTAACCCTTCATTTGTGTTCTGACACAAAAGAAGGCATTTTGGCTCGAGTACATTCTTTTAAACTCTTTCCCTGGGTCCCTCAGAGAATCACTTCTGAAATGGATAAGAAAGTCTTTCCCACTTAAATAAAATTCTGGAATTTTCCCCCTTTCTTGCTGTCTCATCCTTTCCCTTCTAGACTTAGATAATTTTTGTTTATTTTACTCAGCAGAGGTAGGATGAACAGAATCCTCCCCACCCCTTGTGACTTGGGAACTCTGTTCCTGAATTCTGAGACTATCTCTTGTTCTCTGTAAGAATCAGCCTCATCTGAATGAGCTGATCAATGTTTGCCCAAAACTTCATTTTGAGTCCTATGTGCAATTTTCCTTGAACTATGTTTTCAAGCATCTAATAATTTCCTTTGCCCAGCCCCACCCTCATGTGCTTTAAGACACATCCCCTTGTTTGGTCTCTGAACACGAGCTGTCACTGTTGAGTATTCTTAGAAGTTCCTTCTTGGACTTGAAAGGAATAATGCCATTTTAAGTTTCCTGATTCCATTTATTTTTTTCCTTATTGGACTTGAAAGGAATAATGCATTTTAAATTTCCTGTATCCATTTATTTTTTTAGCCTGATTTCTGTATTTCTCCATGGTCAATGAATTTGTGGAGAGTTCTTAAATTTATGAATTAAAGTTCAGTTAAATTAGGGTTTGCTGCATGTTCTCTGTTAGACCTGTTGGATATGTAGGAGTTGGAAGTTTATACCTGTGTGGTTTAGCAATCCACATGCACCGGTTGATCAGCACACAAAGAAAGCAGGGCCACAATGGGAACAGGGAAGTCAGGTGGGCCAAAAGCACAAGCAGTAGCTCTTGAAGCAGAAATTGGGAACAGCATCTGTGCAACTAGAATGCTGCATAAAGACATGGGTGTGTGAGTGTATCCTAAGAGAAGACATGGGTGTGTGAGTGTATCAGAAGACATAGGTGTGTGAGTGTATCATAGAGAAGATATGGGTGAGTGCATCAAAGAGAAGACATGGGTGTGTAAGTGTATCATAAGAGAAGACATGGGTGTGTGAATGTATCGTAAGAGAAGACATGGGTGCATGAGTGTATCATAAGAGAAGACATGGGTGTGTGAGTGTATCATAAGAGAAGACATGGGAGTGGGAGTTTATCATAGAGAAGACATGGGTGTGTGAGTGTATCATAAGAGAAGACATGGGGAAGGCTGATTGTTGATCCTTTAATCGAGCTGTCTTTGGCTTGATTGGCTTTTGTGGCTGTGGGGGCAGAGTTATCCTCGCAGCCGGTGTTAAAGGTGGGATTGTGTGACTCTTGAGATCTGACATCTCCTGAGGCCAGCGGAAGGTACCGGGGCTTGGGCTGAAGAGCCCCCCCCCCCCAACTGTGATTACAAAGGCATCTGAAGGAGGCAAGCAAAGCAAGCCTTCAACACAGTGAAGAGGCATTTAGAACTCACATTGGAATACAGGCAAGGAGAAGCCCATATGCCAAGATCACGAAGAAGAGA
>VZQC01007982.1:705306-885072 GCA_009823505.1 Rhizomys pruinosus
CAAGACTCACCCCACCACAGAGATACATGCATGGCCATGTTTATTGCAGCTCTCTTCACAATAGCAAGGAGCTGGAAACAACCCAAATGCCCCTCAACTGGTGAATGGATAGAGAAAATGTGGTACATCTACACAATGGAGTTTTATGCAGCAGTAAAGAAAGACGACATCACGAGCTTTGCAGGAAAATGGCTGGAGCTAGAGGACATCATGCTGAGTGAAGTAACACAGTCCCAGAAAAACAAACGATGAATGGTATCCCTCATCTGTGGATGCTAGTGCCAATTACCCAGTTGTAAGTATTTCTTGTGTAGGGCCCCCCGAGCTTTTGTCCAAAGCAGTTGGGCGTAATGCTTATTGGTAACAACAACAACAACAGAAAGGACTGCATCAAAGAACTGACTGAAACAGTGAACTTCTGCTCAAAACAGTCAAGTTCCTCATGGAGAATATTGAGAAAGACTGAGAAAGAGATGAAAAGCATGTTTGGCAGAATGCATGAGCTCTGGCGCAGTGGGGGAATGGGCGGGAACACGGGTCTAGATTTGTTAAAATAAATTTATATATATAAAAAAAGATGGATCTCAGTTATACCACCAAAAAAAAAAAAAAAAAGAGAGAGAGAAAGACATGGGTGTGTGTATGAGTGTATCCTAAGAGAAGACATGGGTGTGTGAGTGTATCATAACAGAAGACATGGGTGTATGAGTGTATCATAACAAGACATGGGTGTGCGAGTGTGTCATAGAGAAGACATGGGTGTGTGAGTGTATCCTAAGAGAAGACATAGGTATGTGAGTGTGTCATACAGAAGACATGGGTGTGTGAGTGTATCATAAGATATGGGTGTGTGAGTGCATCATAAGAGAAGACATGGGTGTGTGAGTATATCCTAAGAGAAGACATGGATATGTGATTGTATCATAAGAAAGACCTAGCCGGGTGTGGTGGCGCACACCTTTAATCCTAGCACTTGGGAGGCAGAGGCAGGTGGATCTTTGTGTGTTCAAGGCCAGCCTGGTCTACAGAGTGAGTTCCAAGACAGTTGGGGCTACAGAGATACCCTGTCTCGAAAAGACCAAAAACAACAAAACAAAACAAATAGACCTGGGCTGGGTGTGGTGGCGCACACCTTTAATCCTAGCTCTCGAAGGCAGAGGCAGGGGGATCTTTGTGAGTTCAAGGCCAGCGTGGTCTACAGAGCAAGTTCCAGGACAGCTGGGGCTACAAGGAGACCCTGTCTCGAAAAGACCAAAAACAAAAAAACAAAAAAGACCTGGGGCGGGCGTGGTGGCGCACGCCTTTAATCCTAGCACTCGGAGGCAGAGGCAGGCAGATCTTTGTGAGTTCAAGGCCAGCGTGGTCTACAGAGCAAGTTCCAGGACATCTGGGGCTACAAGGAGACCCTGTCTCGAAAAGACCAGGGGAAAAAAAAAAAGACATGGGCGTGTGAGTGTATCCTAAGAGAAGACATAGGTTTGTAAGTGTATCATAGAGAAGATATGGGTGTGTGAGTGTATCCTAAGAGAAGATACGGGTGAGTGTATCCTAAGAGAAGATATGGGTGTGTGAGTGTATCATAGAGAAGACATGGGTGTGTGAGTGTATCCTAAGAGAAGACATGGGCGTGTGAGTGTATCCTAAGAGAAGACATGGGTGTGTGAGTGTATCATAGAGAAGATATGGGTGTGTGAGTGTATCCTAAGAGAAGACATAGGTTTGTAAGTGTATCATAGAGAAGACATGGGCGTGTGAGTGTATCCTAAGAGAAGACGTGGGTGTGTGAGTGTATCATAGAGAAGATATGGGTGTGTGAGTGTATCCTAAGAGAAGACATAGGTTTGTAAGTGTATCATAGAGAAGATATGGGTGTGTGAGTTTATCCTAAGAGAAGATATGAGCGTGTGAGTGTATCCTAAGAGAAGACATGGGTGTGTGAGTGTATCATAGAGAAGACATGGGTGTGTGAGTGTATCATAAGAAAAGACATGGGTGTGTGAGTGTATCATAGAGAAGACATGGGTGTGTGAGTGTATCCTAAGAGAAGACATGGGTGTGTGAGTGTATCATAGAGAAGACATGGGTGTGTGAGTGTATCCTAAGAGAAGACATGGGTGTGTGAGTGTATCATAGAGAAGACATGGGTGTGTGAGTGTATCCTAAGAAAAGACATGGGTATGTGAGTGTATCAGAGAAAACATGGGTGTGTGAGTGTACCATAGAGTAGACATGGGTGTGTGAGTGTATCCTAAGAGAAGACATGGGTGTGTGAGTGTATCATAGAGAAGACATGGGTGTGTGTGTACCATAGAGAAGACATGGGTGTGTGAGTGTATCCTAAGAGAAGACATGGGTGTGTGAGTGTATCATAGAGAAGACATGGGTGTGTGAGTGTATCATAGAGAAGACATGGGTGTGTTAGTGTACCATAGAGAAGACATGGGTGTGTGAGTGTATCCTAAGAAAAGACATGGGTATGTGAGTGTATCAGAGAAGACATGGGTGTGTGAGTGTACCATAGAGAAGACATGGGTGTGTGAGTGTATCCTAAGAGAAGACATGGGTATGTGAGTGTATCATAGAAAAGACATGGGTGTGTGTGTACCATAGAGAAGACATGGGTGTGTGAGTGTATCCTAAGAGAAGACATGGGTGTGTGAGTGTATCATAGAGAAGACATGGGTGTGTGAGTGTATCATAGAGAAGACATGGGTGTGTGAGTGTATCCTAAGAGAAGACATGGGTGTGTGAGTGTATCATAGAGAAGACATGGGTGTGTGAGTGTATCCTAAGAGAAGACATGGGTATGTGAGTGTATCATAGAGAAGACATGGGTATGTGTGTGTATCATAGAGAAGACATGGGTGTGTTAGTGTACCATAGAGAAGACATGGGTGTGTGAGTGTATCCTAAGAAAAGACATGGGTATGTGAGTGTATCAGAGAAGACATGGGTGTGTGAGTGTACCATAGAGAAGACATGGGTGTGTGAGTGTATCCTAAGAAAAGACATGGGTATGTGAGTGTATCAGAGAAGACATGGGTGTGTGAGTGTACCATAGAGAAGACATGGGTGTGTGAGTGTATCCTAAGAAAAGACATGGGTATGTGAGTGTATCAGAGAAGACATGGGTGTGTGAGTGTACCATAGAGAAGACATGGGTGTGTGAGTGTATCCTAAGAAAAGACATGGGTATGTGAGTGTATCAGAGAAGACATGGGTGTGTGAGTGTACCATAGAGAAGACATGGGTGTGTGAGTGTATCCTAAGAAAAGACATGGGTATGTGAGTGTATCAGAGAAGACATGGGTGTGTGAGTGTACCATAGAGAAGACATGGGTGTGTGAGTGTATCCTAAGAAAAGACATGGGTATGTGAGTGTATCAGAGAAGACATGGGTGTGTGAGTGTACCATAGAGAAGACATGGGTGTGTGAGTGTATCCTAAGAAAAGACATGGGTATGTGAGTGTATCAGAGAAGACATGGGTGTGTGAGTGTACCATAGAGAAGACATGGGTGTGTGAGTGTATCCTAAGAAAAGACATGGGTATGTGAGTGTATCAGAGAAGACATGGGTGTGTGAGTGTACCATAGAGAAGACATGGGTGTGTGAGTGTATCCTAAGAAAAGACATGGGTATGTGAGTGTATCAGAGAAGACATGGGTGTGTGAGTGTACCATAGAGAAGACATGGGTGTGTGAGTGTATCCTAAGAAAAGACATGGGTATGTGAGTGTATCAGAGAAGACATGGGTGTGTGAGTGTACCATAGAGAAGACATGGGTGTGTGAGTGTATCATAGAGAAGACATGGGTGTGTGAGTGTATCCTAAGAGAAGACATGGGTGAGTGTATCCTAAGAGAAAACATGGGTGTGTGAGTGTATCATAAGAGAAGACATAGTGGGGCTGGAGAGATGGCCTAGCAGTTGGGCGCACTGACTGCTCTTGCAGAGGACCCGGGTTCGATTCCCAGCACCCACATGGCGGCTGAGAACCGTCTGTAACTCCAATTCCAGGAGAACTCCAGTTCCAGGGGAATCCGACGCCCTCTTCTGACCTCCGAGGCATTGCACAACACAGGTGCACAAACCTACATGCAGACAGTACATTCATACACATAAAGTAAATAAATAAATAAAAATTTGAAAAAAGAGAAGACATAGGTATGTGAGTATATCATAGAGAAGACATGGTTGTGTGAGTGCATCATAAGAGAAGACATGGTTAATATTCCTTTTAACCAAGAAGCCTTTTGCATAGCATTTAGCCCTTGTAACTGGAACTTCTTGGTGAAATTTGCCCAGAGATAGTACTTACTATTCAATAAATGTAGCTCAATGTCAGAATGGACTTGTACCATATGTTTGTTGACTGGCATTATAAAGCAGAAAGGTCAGGGCTCTGCACTGGTAAGAGGTGTTTAGAGAGAAGCCAGAGAGGGCCAGGGCCTTGGGTAGTAAGACAAAGTTAGATGGGAGTCAAGTGAGTGCATATGTGCATGCTGTCACACACAGGGTTGTTAGCCATCAGCAAATGAAATTGCATTCAGTATGTAGTTGAACCTCCCAAATGAAGAAAGCCAGGGATATGTGCACAGTGAATTTGCATCTAAATTCACTCTCTTTCTTTGTAAGTGAAAGTGACTGGATTAAAGTAACCATTTAAGTCGAAAAGGGGACTTGGACTGTAGTCCCAGCTACCCTTGAGCCTGAATTGCGAAGATCATTCAAGTCCAGGAATTCCCCAGCAGCCTGGGCAACTCGGTAACATTGCATCTCAAACAGAACCAAAAATCAAGCTGTGTCACAGGCCTGTAATCCCAGAATTTGGGATGTGGAGACAAGAGGATGAGGAATTCAAGCCATCCTTGGTTTACATATAACAAGTTTGATGCCAGGCTGAGCCATATAAGACCTAGTTTCAAAATAACGACCACCCCACAAATTACGTTTTGGGGTAGAATTCAACTTGGGTTAATGAGTTTCTGACTTTGGGCCATGAAAGCAGAATGCTCACCGTCTGGCTTGAAAAGAAGATAATTGTTTTTATTTTATGTGTATGAGTGCATTGCCTGCATATATATGTAAGTGCATTCGTGTCCGTCAGTGCCCACCGAAGTCAGAAGAGGGTGTGTGATTCTCTGGAACTGGAATTACGGATGATTATTAGGTACCATGTGGGTGCTGAGAATCAACCCCAGGTCCTCTCCAAGAGCAGCCAGTGAGTGCTCTTAACCGCTGAGCCATCTCTCCAGACCCCTAAAATTATTGTTAATAAGTTGCCCAAGGATAAAAAGATTTACCTTGCAGAGGAAAGGAATGTAATCGCTGTCCTGCTGCTGCTCTCGCGACCACTGCACCTGAGCCTGGGGGCTTGTTGCCTTCTGGGAAAGCCAGGTTTGTCACCTGGCTTGTTCTACCTGCCACAGGACAACCGACCGGCCGGTCCCGCCCCTCTCCGCCCCTCTCCGCCCCTCCTCTCCGCGCCTCCCCGCCCTTGCCCCACCCCGCCCCGAGTCCCGCCCCTCTGGGAGAGAGCCGGGGCTCCGGAGCCACGCCCCGCGCCGGGCCGGCCAATCAGGAGCTGCAATCTCAGACGTCGGGTTACGCGCCGCGCCGAGTCGGCCGCCAGCTGAGGTACCGGCTTCCAGCTCGGGCTCCGGCTCCCGGGTCGCTCGGTGGCGCGGCCCTGGCAGCAGCGAGGCTGGGCGGGCCGCCCCCTCGCGCCTTCCCGCCAGGCCGCCATGCTAGGCCCGGGCGGGAACGCGAGCGCCGGGCTGCCGGGCGGGCCGCCCTCCACCGTGGCGTCCGGGGCGGGCCGCTGCGAGAGCGGCGCGCTCATGCACAGTTTCGGCATCTTCCTGCAGGGGCTGCTCGGCGTCGTGGCCTTCAGCACCTTGATGCGTGAGTGCGGGACCCCAGCCCCTCCTAGGTGCCCGCTGGCCTGGACCGGTCCGCCCTGGGGACCCTCCCGCGAGGAGTGAGCCGGCCTGGGGACCGGGCCTGGCCGGAGCCGCTTCCGTCCCTTTCTCCTTCCCTCCCCCGCGAGCCCGGGCTGGGCGTTCGCGGACCGCGAGGGATCCCTCGCCTTGCAGCCTGTGGCCCGGACTGCGCCTGCCCCACACTGCCTTCCTCCACCTGTCTCTTCCCCGATGCCAGTTTAAGGCTTGGCCCCCTCCCACCTCGCCATTGCAAATTAAGGTTACCTCACTTCTCAGTCTAGACCGAGACCCCGCTCTCTGCCCCCTCTCCAGGGCTTTTGAACCCTCATCCCTAAGTCTGATGCTGCTGAACTCTTTCTGAACCTTTCTGAACCGAGATTTTCTCTCAGTCGGCCTCAGACCCCTGCCGCTTTGCACCCACCCCCACCTGGAGTGTTAGAGCTGTGCAGTCTGTGTCCCCGGATTCCCTACCCTCTCTGGCCTTGCAACCCTCCCTTGACCAGGGCAAGACCTCCCAGACCGCCTTCTTCCCCCACGTCTCATCATCCCCTTTCCTTTCTCCTCCACTTGTTCCATCTCTATCCCAGGTTTTCTAAGGAAGTCGCATCCCAAGCGTCCCACCCCACGTTTATTTATATTTTTTAAGTGTTTTTTTTTTTTTTTTTTTTTTTTTTTTTTTTTTTTTTTTTTTTTTTTAATGATTTATTTTTTAAGGGATGCTACAATACAATAACACAGTCGTTTTCAGATGACAGGGACGTACGCATTAATGTCATACAATCAAGGAAGTGGTGCATTTTGCAATGTAGCTATTCCAAATTTGAACACCCAAGGGTCCCTAGAACCAGTTGAGAAGCCGTGTAGGACAGACATGTTGAGCAATCAGGAGTCCCAGACTATTTCCTGTAGTCTCATGATTCAACCCTATCTCTCCACAGCCCTTACAATCTACCACGCCTCCTCTTCCCGCAGTTTGTTCCCTGGGCTTTGGGAAAGGGTCACAGTGGGTGAGAAGAAAACAGTCTAATTTCTTTGGAGTTGGCATTTTGGACTCCAGTCCTGGTCAGTTGTTTCCTTTCATGGATTGGACAGCTTTCCCAGTGATACCCGTTTTAGTCATACTAACAAAGCATAAGCTAATTGGATGCACAGGCATTTAAGCAGTACTAATTATTAGTCAAGCTAAGCTGTGAGCATAGACCACATGTTTGGATGGTATGTAATCCGCCAAACTGTGGTTTTTCTTTAAAAGTTGAAAAGTTCTTACTGTGGCTCACAACATCGCCCAACCACCGAAGGACACAAGCTTGTGTGGAATCAGCTGTGCATATTCCTCCAAGGAGAGAGCTAATAGCCAAATAGATTTGGATATATAAGAACACTTGGGATCTGCCACTGTTGCACAGTGTATCCAGGCTGTTGAGGTGTAGTTGATATTGATGGAGGAGTCTGGCTTGTCTCAGGGAGACAAATATTTTGTCGTATTGCTTTAGTGGCCTTTGTAACGCTCTCTAGCATTTTCAGAGGCCAGTTGTAACGCTAGAAATGACGTCCTCATAACATTTTGTCATGGCTCACAACCAGGTCTTTGACAACAGGGACTTACTGCCTTTCTCCGTGCATATATCCCACTTAAAGGCAGAAGGCCTTTATAATTTAGGGGGAGCGGGTTTGAATCCCCTAGCCAACATCGCCTAGGTGGAAGTAATTCATTGCTGATGGCAGAGCTTTCCTGTAGTAATAAATTTGTTGCTTAATACACAACTTATAAACACTTTTACTATTGAATTTGGCTCTAGTTGGGAAATATCCTTTCACAGTACCTATGCCTATCAATCAATTAATACATTATGGTTGTTTTATAGGAAATTACCAGTGTAACAGTTGGCTCTAGTTTACAGTAAGGGAGTGGTTTCATTACCATCATGTTTGTCTTTTTCCAAAAAAAAAAAGGGGGGGAGAGGTAGGAAGGTTTCTCAGCACCTGGAAGGTAAACTTCGTTAGGGTCCGTTATAAACAGTCAACCCCAAAATTATTCAGAGATATGCTCAATGTCTGTGACTCAAGCAATCTAAGGTTCCTCTTTCTTTAAATGGTCAGAGATGGGGTCACCTCTCTGCTGCATTGTCCCCAGTTCAACACATTCATCCGCACAGCCTAGCCGTAATGTTTCAGGCAGTTTAGTTTGGTGTTTTTAACCTGTGGGAACATAAAATTCTCCTCCCAGTGTTAGTTTCAATTCAAGATCTCAAAAATTGATAATTTATCAGTAGGATTGGAAAACAGAGTTTTCATTTGTATCCCAGAAAGGATAGTACCCCCACCCCACTCCACCTCCCTCTTTTTTACTTTTTTTTTTTTTTGGTTTGTTGTTTTGACCTATAGATAGCCTAAGTTGTTTACACAGACCCATAAATAGGGGCCAAGGCATAAGCTTCCATTAGAAATTTACCCAAACGTTTTCTCATTAACTGTATGCTACTTTATTTGGGAAGGAAATTTTAAGCTTAGTTCCTTTTAAGTGGTCCTACAAGTAAAGAGTTATAATGTGATATTGTATAACTCAAAAAAATAATAGGCCATTTGTATAACCTTAACCCAGTACAAATGATAAATAAAACCAATTAACATTTTATATTCCAAAGTAGTTCATTTGTAATTAAAATTTCCATTACCATTTTGACCAAAACCTACACCTAAATTTACTAATCTAAACAATTCACTAAGCCTAAAATATCCTATACTTGGTTGATAAAGCTTGGGCCAAGTTGAGTACCTGCTAAATAAATTTTACCCAATAAACCTTTGCTCTTTAATGCTAGATGACTGGACTAAGACTTTTACTTATTTGGGAAGTAAGAGTTTAAGCTTAATTACTTTAAATTGTCCTACAAGTAAAAGAAAGTGTTACACTGTGATGTTTTATAATTCAGAAAAATATAGAGACAACCATACAAATATAAATAAAACAACTAGCATTTTATATTCCCGTTAGTTCAAATGTCAGTAATAGCTCCGCTCCCTTTTTTTGCACAAGAATCATTCATATAAAACCAATTTGCAAGCAGTTGTGCCCCAGCCCACACAGCCCAGGGCTCCCACTATCCAGCAGGAGGAGCGTGAATGTTCAAAATCAAGTTGATCAAATATTGTCCAGACTATATATTGACATAGTTTTACCATTCACCCCTATCACAGACCTTACATATACCACCACTCCCCCCCCCCCTCTTCCACAGATTTTGTCCTTAGTCTTAGAGATGGGGCACAGTTGGACAAGAAGGCAGCAACAGTTTACTTTGTCTGGAGATGGCGTTTTGGACTCTAATAAGTTCTTTCGGTTTTCCTTTCATGAGATGACCGATTGCCCAGGGACAGGCTCTCAATCCTGCTAATGAAGCATAAGCGATTAGATAAATATGTATTTAAAACATTGCTAGTTACGATGGTAGGTTTTCTTTGGTATAGACACAGATGTTTTGGATGGGTTTAATCCCGGTTACTTTTTTTTTTTTCCCCTGAAGAGAGATGACAAGGGCCTTACTGTGGCATATAAATATCCTAATCACTATAAGGTATAAGCTTGTGGCGACATCCACGAGTACTCCTCCAAGGAGAGACTAATAATCAAATAAATTTGGGATATACAGACATAGGGCTGCACTGCTGCACAGTATCTCCAGGCAGATTAGGTGTAGCTGATGCTGAAGAAGGAGTCTCTCTTGACTCAAGGAGACCAACAATTGGTTTATTGGTTCAGTGGCTTTGGTAACAATCTCATGGTATTCCAGAGACCAACTGTATACTTGTAAGGGTGATCTCGATACAATCCTCCCAGGCTTACATCAGGTCATTGACAACAGAGCGGGCCTTACCAAACCAGCCCTCTTTTCTTGTCAGAGATCCCACCTCAGTGTACAGGAAGAAAGCCTTTTAAAACCTTTTTTGGGCGGGTTGGGTTCCCTGGCTAGCATCTCTTGGCAGAATAATCCATTGCTGGCCATAAGTGCTCCCTCTTGTATTAATTATAGGAACTACTTAAAGTAGTGTTTATTCAGAAACAAACACAATACTTTAGTTTAGACAATAATCCTTTTTACGTTTCCTATGTATATTAGTCAATTAAAGAAAGCAGTTTTTTCAGTTTTATAAAAGATTACGTCTATAACAGTCAACTCTAATTTAAAGTTAGAGAATAACTTCATTACCACCACGTTTTTCTTTGTTCTATGAAAAAGAGGTAAGGAGGTCTTTCGTATTGAGACTGTGCTGCATCTAGAAGGTAAAGTTCATTAGGAATCACTGTAAACAGATGTTACACCTATGGTCCTCAGAGATTTTTGATGCCTGTAGCAGTCTTGGGCTTCTCTTCCTTTTAGTGTTAAGATGGGTGAACTTCTCTGCTGGTATTCTTGGTACAACCTACACGACAGAAGGCTATATCCTTTCTTTCTCTTTCTCAGTCTTTGAGTTGGTGACGTTGTGACCTGTGGGAATTCAATACAAATCTTTTCCCATAGTTAGTCCTAAGATTAAATTGAAAGTTTTTTTTTTTTTTTTTTTTTTTTTTTTTTTTTTTTTTTTTTTTTTTTATTTTATTTTCTTTTTTGATCCATGGTCTCAAAAAGGCAGTTGTAAGTATACATACCTATAGGCAGGGAACAAGGTGTAAATTTCATCAAATTTGTCCATTTTGGGGGGGGGGTGAGTGCATGTTGTTAATTGGGGGAAGCAACCTTAAATCCTTAAGTTAATTATCCTACAGGTAAAAGAGGATTTTACAAGATGATACTGCATAACACAAAATTATAGACATTTGGTTTGTATGTAATAATCCCAAAGTTATTGTTATATAAAATTTGAGTAAAATACAATGTAATTTTAAATTAAATATACATTAATATAAATATCAGACCCATGGTGTCCCTCTCCCCCCCTCCCGCCCCTCCCACCCCTCCCAGTTTCACCCCTTCAGTTCAGTTTTTTCTGATGCAGTCTTTCTGTTGTTCTTTTAAAATGCATCCCTCTCGCAAGAAATATTAATAACTGGGTGATTGCTGCTAGCATCCACATATGAGGGGATACCATTCGGCGTTTGTTTTCTATGATGTGTTGACTTTCACTTATATATTCCTCAGCTCCATCCATTTACCTGCCCAAAGTTCATGATATCATCCTCCTTATTGCTGCATAGAACTCATGTGTAATGTACTCCATTTTTGCACTATCCACTCAGCCAGTTTGAGGGGCATTTGGGTTTGGTCCTCCAGCTTTTGCATATTGTGAACAGAGCTGCAAAAAGCTGGCCATGTCTGATGTAAAATATCTGTTGGTGGGTGAGTATACTAGGGGACATGCCTATGTACGCGGGTCCTGGGGCAAGTTCATTGCAGTCTTCCAAGGTTCCTCCACACTGCTTTCCACATATGGCTGTACGATTTACATTCCCACCAGCATGGATGAGTGTTCCCCTTTCCCCCACAACCTCTCCTCCAGCACTTGTACATTTGTTTTCTTGAGTCCTGCCAGTCTTATCGGGGTGAGGTGATATCTTAGAGTGGTCTAATTTGCATTTCCTAATTTATTAGTGAAGTTGAACAGTTTTTTAAGATGTTTCCCAGCCATCTCTAGTTCCTCCTCTGTGAAGGTCTCTTCTTCAGCTCTGTGCTCCATCTTTTGAGTGATCATTTGTTTTTCCCTATTTTAAAAAAAATCTTTTGTTTTTTGAGTAGCTTGTAACTCTTGAAATTAAATGCTTTGTCAGATGTATCTGCAGTAAAGGTTGCTTCCCACTCAGTGGGTTTTCCCTCTTTTACTTCCTTATTGTTTCTTTTTGAATATACAGAAGCTTTTGAGTTTTGAGGTCCCATTTTGTCAATGTTGAATCTTATTTCTTGTGCAGCTGCTGTCTTATTTAGGAAGTCCTTTTCCTACGCCTGTCTTTAGTCTGCTGCCAGTTTTTCTTCCATTACCCCTCCAGAGTTTTGGGTTTCACAACGTTAAGGTCCATTTTAATCCATCTGGAATTGACTTTTTGTGCAAAGCGAGAGGTAGGGGTTTAATTTCATTCTCTTCTACAAGTGGTGATCCGTTTTGCCAGCACACGGTGTTTGAAGATCCTGTCTTTCCTACATTGTGTCGTCTTGGCCCCCTTTATCAAATATGAAGGTGGCTGAAATTGTATGTCTCAGGTTTGGATCTTCAGTTTTAATTCCGTTGGGCACATTGTCGGTTTGGTGCCAGTACCAATTGTTTGTTTGTTATGACATATCCCCTGTAGTATAGTTTTAAAATCTGGTTATAGAGATCCCTCCTGTAGTTCCTCTTTTGCTCAGGGTTGTTTCTGCTATTCGGGGTCTTTTGTTTTTTTTCCAAATGAAATTGAGGATGTTTTTTCCCAAACCTGTGAAGAGCTCTTGGGGTTTTGATTGGGATTGCATAAATCTGTATACGAGTTTAGGTAGAATTGACATTTTTGAACTATATTTTTTTCCCCAATCCATGAAGCATGGGAGGTTTTCCATCTTCTGATGTCTTCTTCAATTTCCGTCTTCAGAATTTAGAAAATTTTTTGTTGTAGATCCTTGGTGTCGTTGGTTAGGTGTGGTCCTAGGTATTTTAGTGTTTTTTGAGGCTATTTTTAAGTGGAAAGGTCTCCTTGTAGTCTTTCATCAGTTGCTATTGTGTGGGGGTAGAAAGACTACGGATGTTGTCTAGGTTATTTTAGCCCTGTTAGCTGCCACCTTAAACTGAAGTTTCTTAACGTTTTCTAGGAGTTTTACTGGTGGAGTTTGTTAGCATCCCTTAAGTAGACAGCCATATCATCAGCAGCAAAAAAGGGATAGTAAAAATGACTTCCTCTTTTCCAATTAAACCCCTTAATTTCCTTTTCTTGCCTATTGCCCTAGCAAGGGTTTCAAGCACTATATTGAAGAGGAGTGGTTACAGGGGGCAGCTTGGCGAGTTCCTACCCTTAAGAGGGAATGCTGCTGTCATTCCCCATTTAGGATGACATAGGCTGTGGGTTTTTCCTGTATATGGCTTTGATTACATTATGGTATGATCCCTCCAATCCATTCCCTCCAGGACTTTGAAACTGTAGGATGTTGAATTTTGGTCAAAGGCTTTCTTTCTCCGCATCAATTGAGATGATGGGGTGGTTTTGGTCTTTCAGTCCATTGTATAATGCTTGATGGATATGTATGGAGTTTCGATGTTGAGCCATCCCTGCAGCTCTGGTGTGAATCCAACTTGTTCATGATGGATGATCTTTCTTGATGTGTGTCTGTATGCGATTAGCCAGTATCTGTTTAGAATTTTTGGCAATCTGTGTTCATTATGAGATGGGCCTATAGTTCCTCCCTTTTTTTGGTTGCATACTTGCCTGGGTTTTGGTATTAGTGTGATGCGGGCATTCATAGAAGGAATCTGGGAGAACTCCCGCCAATTGTATCCTTCTAAACAGCTTGAGTAATAATTGTTGTAGGTATTTTTGAAATATTTTATAGAATTCTGGCTGTGAAACCATCTGGGCCTGGGCATGTTTTAGTTGGGAGCTGCTTATTACATCATCATTTCTTCATATATTTTGGGCCTGTTTAAGCTGTCGATTCTTTTCTTGGTTGAGCTTTGGTCTTGCCCAGGTTTTCAGATATGCATCCATTTCCTCTAGGTTTTTTCAAATTTTTTAAGTAAGAGTAATAGATTTTTGAAGTAATCCCTTAGGGTTGTCTGGATCTTTTCATGTCTGTGTGAGATTTTCCCCCCTTTCATCCAGATTCCGATTGATTTGGAGTTGTTTCCTTTTTTCTTTTATTTACTGGGCTTAAGAGGTCTGTCTATCGTATTTATTTTTTCAAAGAACCAACTGTGGATTGATTGATTTTTTGTATGGTTTTTTTGTTTCTATTCATGAATCTCTGCTCTGATTTTTGTTATTTTTTTTCTTGCGGTGTCTGCTGCGTTTAGGGTTGATTTGTTGTTCTCTCTCAAGTAATTTAAGCTGCTGTGTTAGATAACTCATTTGTGCTCTTTCTGCTCTTTCTGTTTTTTTTAATGTAGGCACTTAGACTATAAAACTTCCCTCCTAAGACTGCATTTAAAGTGGGTCCCATAGGTTTTTGCTGGTTGTATTAATCTATGTCAATTCATTTTCAGGAATGTTTTTATTTCTTTCTTATTTCTTTCTTTCTTATTTCTTCCCTGACCCATTCATTAGTCAGTATAGTGTTGTTTAGTCTCCCAGGTGTTCTTGTAGGTTGTGGGGTTTATTCTGGTGTGGATGTTGAGTTTATTTGGCACTGTGGGGGGGGGGGGGGGGTTGTGGCTGAAAGAATGCATTAGAGGATTTCAATCTTTTTGTATTTGTTGAGTTTTTCCCTGTGTCCCATATATGGTCTATTTTTGGAGAATGTGTCCATGGGGTGCTGAGTAAGAAAGTGTAATTCTCTGGTGTTTGGGTGAAATAATTCCTATAGATATCTGTGAAATCCAGTTGGTGTATTGTATCATTCAGTTCATGATGTCTCTTTGTTTATCCTTTGGCCTGTGAGTGGTCTAAAGGACTTAGTGGGGTATTAAGTCCCCTACTATTAACTGGGCTGGGTTAATCTGAGCTTGAGATCCTGAAGAGTTGTCTTAACAAAGTTTGGTGCGCTGCGTTTGGTGCATATTGTTCATGATTGGTGAGGCTTCATGTTTAATTGTTCCTTTAATAAAGGTGTAGTGTGGCCCTCTTTGTGTTTTTTGATTTCTTTTGCTTTGAAGTCGGATTTTAGCTGATACTAGAATAGCAATACCACGCTGCGTTCTTGCCATACCATTGCTTGTGAATATTTCTTTTCTTCCAGCCCTTCACTTTAAGGGTGGTGCCTGGCACGGGAAATGGGAGAGGAGTTGCCCTTGGCAGAGACAGCATATAGATGGATGTTGTGGTCCGAAGCCATTAGCCAGGCGAGGCGTTTTGATTGGAGAGGGCCCCCAGGAAGAGGGAAGGTGGAATGGAAAGATGGAGGGGGCGTCCCGTTCATCACCATATTATCCAGGGGACGTTTAGTCTCTTGATCAACTCTATGATTAGGTTGTGATTATAAGTTGTCTTTCCCTAGGGAGGTGAGGAGAGTTTTGCTCTTCTCTTCTGCCTTTTGGAATTGCTTCAAGTATTTTCGGGAGAGTTGGTTTCCGGGAAATGTATTCTATCATCTTGCGTATGTCATGGGAAGATTTTGCGCTCTCCTTCAACGGTAATCGACATTTGGGCTGGGTAAAGTATTCTGGGTTGCATCCATAGTCCTTTAACACTGGAAAATGCTTTGCTCCATGTTCTTCGGGCTTTCATATTTTGAGGAGAGAAGTCCACATTGGTGATTCCCGATGGGTTTCCCTTTTTTTATGTGACTTGTTTTTTCTCTTGGTGGCCTTCAGAGTTTTAAATCTTGGTTGGGCATCTAGCACGTAGACTAGGAATGGACGTGGGGAGTTCTTTTCCGATCTTGTCTATTCGGTTTCTACTATGTGCTTCTTGTATTGGAATGGGTTTTTGTCGATTTTTAGTTTGGGGAAGTTTTCATCTATTATTGTGTTGAAGAGATGCTCAATACTTTCTCTTGATATTTTTCCCCTTCCTCTATTCCTATGATGTGGGAGGTTTGATCTTTTCATAGTGTCCCATATTTCTGGTGGTTCCACTTTTTTGTGTATGTTTAAATTTTCATAATCTTTACATGAGTTTTTTTATTAGTTTCTTTTCCCAGTTGCTCTGTGTTATCTTCCAGATCTATTCTTTGTTCTGCTTCCACCATTCTATTTTCTAAGGGCTTGTTTTCCTTTCCCTTTCTTCTTGAATTGGATGAGTGTTTCTATTTCCTTTTATCATTTCCAGTCCTGGGATTTCTTTAATATATCAATTTCTTTTGTGAGTTTCTCAATCTCTTTTTCGTGCTCCTTACTTCGTTGGTTGGCTTCCTTTTCAGTGTTTTTACGTCTTAAGGTGTGTGTTTTTTTTTTTTTTCTCTCTCTCCTCTAAGGTTCTTTCTGGAGTTTTGTCAATCCCTTTCCTTTAGTTCTCTGAATTCTTCTGTATGTTCTTAATTTTCTCTGCATATGTCTGCAATTATTCATCCAAGCTCTGTTCGGGGGTCACCCTCGGGGGATCCCATTGGTACCTATCCTCCGTCAGGGTTGGTAGAGCTTGGTGGGGATTATCCTGCACCTTTCACATGTTGTCCTTCAATCATGTCCCTGCCATGTGGATTTCCATTTTGTGATTCAATCACAAATGCCTTTTCAGTGGGTTGAAGGGTGAAAGCTTCTGTTTGGTTTTGCTTACCTCCTTCTTACGCTGTTTTTTTTTTCCCTTTCTCTTCCCCTCCTTCCTTTATGGAGTGTTTGACGTGTCTAGGTTTTTTCAGGCCAGGGCTTTCACTTTTGTTTATAGATTGGATAATGGAAAGTCCTAAGTCACCTTTCCTCCATCTTCTGAGAGTTCTCATAATCCAATCCACTGGATACTCTCTCTTTCCTCAATCCAATTGTTGGCTTGGGGGGGGGCGGGGGGGCCGGNGGGTGTGTGCCATATTTGGTCCCTGAGTTAAGCTGAGTGCGGATGTCTAGTGGGGTCAGTCCTGCTTCTTTATAACAAGGGGTTTCCTTGGGCTGCTCCCAGGCTTCAGGTGACCCTGGCCAGCCTCCGATCCTGAGCACTGCTTTCTTCCAGCTTGTCATGCTTTAAACAGGCAGAGTCCAGCTGCAACAAGTGTCCAGCTGTCTGTGTTCGCCACTTTTTCTTTGCTTTTTCATCACCACCTGCATTGCTGTTTTCTTTGCTGAAGAAATACGCATTCCCACAGTTATACTTCTTTTGTATCTTGCTTCTCCTGCTATCCTTCTCCCCTCTCCTCCCCCCCCTCTCAACCCCCACCACTTAGCACTTACACACTCAGTCTTTTTTCTTTTGTGCTGCCGCAGGTTGATATCATCATTCCTTCTTTTATTTACCCGTTGTCCTACCCTGTTTTTTTAACGGCCTTTCATTTTTTTTCACAATATCTATTCCTTCTCTACCCAAGGAGTTGACCAAAGGTTCACGTCATTTTTTTTTTTCGTTATATTTTATTTCTTTTCTTCCCCATGTCCCCGACGATTGTAATGTCTGCATGCAAGTTTGTGCACCCGTGTCGTGCAATGCCGCGGAGGTTAGAAGAGGGTCTCGGATTCCCCTGGAGCTGGAGTTCTCCTGGAATTGGAGTTTCAGACGGTTCTCGGCCGCCATGTGGGTGCTGGGGATCGAACCCGGGTCCTCTGTAAGAGCAGTCGGTGCTCTTAACCGCTAGGCCATCTCTCCAGCCCCGAAAGGTTTCATTTTTATTTTGCACCCTAACCTGAGATTTTGTAGCCTGGCACTGGTTGATTTCATGGGTCTTGATTGATGCTGATGGTCCAGCAAATCCCTAGGGTTTGGCACTTTTGATTTAGAGAAAGTAATGAAATTATGACAGGGAGAGTTGCTCACAGCTAAGAACTGTGCCAGAGTGTGTTCAGAGTGGTGATGTTGCAAGTCTTCAGGGGTACTCTCTCCTCTACTTAATCTTTAGTGTCAGCATGTGGACAAATCCCAGAGTGGTTAGTATGTTGTGAGCATAGACTGAGAAAGTAAAATCTTGCTCTGGAAAGTTTGATCTGGACTTCCTGCTGAAGTTGAACCAGCTTTTCTGTTTTGAGTAGCCAGGAAGAGGAAGAGATCCCTAGGGGCTGCCTTATAGATCAGGAAGAGAAGAGGGAGGGGCCTAGGAGAAGTACCTCTGCCAGCTGTTGGAGTCTTGATCACAGAGCCTGCTTGTAGAGCTCCAAGGTTCTGGCACAGTCTTCTGGGCCAGAGAGTCCACCTAGACGCCCTGAGCTGGGGAGGCCCCACCCTCCTTCGCTATTCCCCCTCTTTATCTTCAGACACATTTTAAATTCCTGTCAGACTGTTCTGAGAAATTCAAACTAAGAGTTCCAGTTCTCTTTGAGATCACAGCCTCCCTTTCCTGGTATCCCCGTGGCAGAGGACTCAGTGCCTCTCCTTGGCACTTCCCAGTTCTGACATCAGACACTATGGTTTTCCTGCTGGACCAGCTCTCCCAGGTAACATGATGGACCCACTTCCCTGCCTGACAAACTGTGAAGTAATTTTTCTCATTTCACATTCATGATTTTAGTAAATCTTCAAACCACTGTGCTTATTTTCCTTTTCAGCTAGTCACCTTCCCCCTCAGTACCAGTGTTGGGTTTTCTGTTCTGGGGGATAGGGAGTGAGCTTTCTTCTAGAGGAAGAACTTGCACATATCTTAACACCCTTGGGGAAGGTTTTGAGTCTCGCAGGGTTTTCTCCCCCTGTGGCTCTTGCCTAATGTATGTGGGGTTGGGGGTTGAGAGCACATCTGCCGGCTCCTGTATGTGTCCTGTTCTGTATAAACTGTCACAGGCCACCAGCCACCAGTGTATCCCACTGTCAGCATCACTTTGTGAATTAAGTAGATGGCTGTCTCCGGAGGTTCCATCTGTGCTGAGATAGCCCAGCAAACCCGAGCCAGTTTATAAAGTTATTTGCCACTCCTTTGTTTCCTGAGATGGCATGAAATTGGCTGGGTGTCTACATAGAAACACTTTAAGGGAGAGGTTTTGTCACGATCTGCCTGCCAAACATTTCCTCTTGTTTGGTGGCTTTGTCTCAAGTCTTCAACCTGCTGAAGTCACTCAGACTTGGAGTTGGAGCAGCTATGGAGCTCAGCAAACTGTTCCAGAGCAGGAGAATCACCCAGCTGTCAGCCAAAGGTTGGCATTGGCCTGTGTGTGTGTGTTGGCATCTGGGGGTGTTTACTCTCAGGACTTGGGAGTGCAGAGCAAACTCAAGTTTGCTTCACCATGTACAGTCAGTGTTCTGAGCTGGTGTAGAGTGAATTGGTGTTTAACAACACGAGCATTTTGACAGCTTGGATAAATCTGCAGGTGTCTTCTCACATCATAGATACCAGGGCTAGCAAACTGGGAGAAATGGATCCATGTGCTACTAACAGAGTGCCGGCATTGCGAAATGGTAGCTTTCTTCCTGTGGCCCAAAGCAAAATCATGAACCAGTCCACTCAGCTTTGATGTCTTAATCTTAGATAAGAGTACCGAGTATGTCCACTCATCTGACCTGGCCCTCCACATGCTCTGCACACACACCATGTTGGTGTGACCTTTCTTATGGTCAGCTCTCTATGTCCTGTCCCAGTTTTATCTTTAAAAATGTCAGAAAGGGCTGGAGAGATGGCCTAGCGGTTAAGAGCGCCGACCGCTCTTACAGAGGACCTGGGTTCGATCCCCAGCACCCACATGGTGGCCGAGAACTGTCTGAAATTACAATTCCAGGAGAACTCCAGTTCCAGGGGAATCCGACACCCTCTTCTGATCTCCGCGGCATTGCACGACACAGGTGCACAGACTTGCATGCAGACAGTACATTCATACACATACAGAAATAAATAAAATTAAAAAAAATGTCAGAAAAACAAACTCTGCGCTTTACCTCAATTCAGCAATTCTCATTTTGTGACGTCTTATCTCTTTATGACTTTTGTGTGTGTGTGGTTTGGTTTTAGTTTTTTGAGACCGTGTCTTCCTGTAGCCCCAGCTAGAACTCACTATGTCAACCAGGCTGGCCTCAATCTCACAGAGCTCTATCTCCTTGCCTCTGTTTCCCAAGTGCTGGGATCAAAGATGATACTGTGCCCAGTTTGCCTGAACTATTTGAAGAAAAGTTGTAATTAGTACCACAGTTTACCTCTAAATATTTCAGCCATCTCCTAAGACAATCTCCTACATAACATGTAAGCAGATTAATAACTCCATATCTTATCTGATGTCCATGCCATGTTCGCATTTCCCCAAATGTGTATATATATATATACATTTATATATTTTTGTCTTTTTAAGACAGGGTCTCCCTGTAGCCCCAGCTGGCCTGGAACTCACTCTGTAGACCAGGCTGGCCTTGAACTCAGAGATCTGCCTGCCTCTGCTTCCTGATGCTAGGATTAAAGGCATGCACCACCATGCCCAGCTTAAGGACGGAAGACTTTTTTTTTTCCTAAAAGATGTCATGTTTTCCTTAAGGAAGTTGTATTAGTCAGTTTTCTGTTGCTGTGATAAAACACCAGACCAAGGAACTTATAAAAGGAAGAGTTTATTTGAGCTTACGATTGGCGGTTCCAGGGAATTAGAGTCCATTGTGGCGGGAGGCGTGGGGGCTGGATCTGGAGCAGCAAACCAAGGGTTACATCTCGCAAAGAGCACAGGAAACAGAGAGGGCAACTGTAGACCACAGAGGCTTGTTAAAACTCACTAAGCCTGCCCCCAGTGACACACTTCCCCCAGCATGGCCACACCTTCTAAGACCTCCCAAAACAGCGCCACCAACTGGAGACAAATGTCTGAATACTTACAGCCTATGGGGGACACTCATGCAATCCCAAACAACCATCAATCCTGCACTTTTGCTCCACATTGGGGTCTTTCCCTCCCATGGTCCCCCAAATGAAGTCCAGTAAGCACGTGTCCTGTCTTGATACCCCTGTACTGGTCTCCATGATACAGCCCAGGTAGTCCAACAGTGGCAGTCTATATTCTGACAAGGCTGAAATCCCCTTAGCTGTTTAGTCCACAAGCTGGGTATCTCAGTAGTCCCCATCTGGCATTGAAGGTTTGGAGGATTCTTGGAGAGACATGAGTCTTCTGTCCATATTGGAAGGTTAAAAAGCTGTGTCTCCTGTCTTTGAGGAGTGTCAAAAGCGGTGGCAGCCACAGGGTAGATGCACTTGCCAGTAAGAATTGAAGACAGGCCAAACCATAGTACTCTCTCTTTTTTCTTTTTGTCTTTCTTTTTACTAAGCTCTCAAGTTTTATGTCTGCAGTACAGTTTCTCAGGTCTTACTGATTATTTCTGGTTATACTTTTTGATGCTTAAGGCCACACAGCCCAGATTAACCAAGGTTTTTGTTTTCGCAAGGTCAGTTGAAGATCTGGTCCTCAGGGGTATCTTGGGGTTTTTGAGGGGGACAGCCCCAATATTTTAAATCATTTTTATTTCTAGAAGAATCTACAGCTGCACATATACTTCTTTTAGTTTTTAACAACATTGACTCCTGAAAGAGTCCTGGCTAGTAGTTGTATAGAAAGTCCACATTCTACAGGAATCTGAGTGTTTTCCTTGGGGTGTTTGTGTTTTCTTTTTTTTCTTTTTAGTTTCTTAGTTCTGCTATTTATTCTTTTTTTTTAATTATTTATTTTTGTATGTGTATGAATGTACTGTCTGCATGTAGGTTTGTGCACCCATGTAGTGCAATGCCGCAGAGGTCAGAAGAGGGTCTCGGATTCCCCTGGAACTGGAGTTCCGGAATTGGAGTTACAGACGGTTCTTAGCCGCCATGTGGGTGCTGGGGATCCAACCCGGGTCCTCTGCAAGAGAAGTCGGTGTTCTTAAACGCTAGGCCATCTCTCCAGCCCCAGTGTTTGTGTTTTCATTGGCCCCTGTGTTCCCCTAGTTTGGAGCAGTTAGAGTCACATGACCTTTTTATGTAAGAACACTCAAAAAGGTTCTGTGGCCCCTGTCAGGAGCCTGTAGCTTTTAGGAAGAGTAAGGTGCATTCTTTGTCAGCTCTCACTTGTAAAAGTGCTGTAAAAGTGTGTTCTTCCTAGGTGGTGGTAGCGCTTTGAGATGGAGGGAATGTCCCAGTCCTTGGTAGTTTCACTCCTAATGAAGTAATGTAAGCCATCCTCACCTGGAGCTCAGGAGCAAAGGCACTTGTCTCTAGGCCCAGCACACTCCCTGCCCATCTCCTGTCCTCCCTGTGGAAAAGAAAACAAAGGAAAAGCATTCCTTTTCCTGTTTCTGCCTGGTGCTGTGCCCTCTGCAGAAAGTGGTACAGCCAATATGAGCACACTGCTTGGTTCATGGTGTTTGTTTTTAGACTTTTAGATTTCTAGATGTTCATTTATTTGGTAGCATTTATCCATAATGTTGTTCTGCCTAAAACTTCACTAATTTGGAGTTGTATGAATTAGGGGACAATCTGAATTGTAGAATAATTTCATCAAATGCATTTTTTAAATTGTTAAATTCCGGGGCTGGAGAGATGGCCTAGCGGTTAAGAGCGCCGACCGCTCTTACAGAGGACCCAGGTTCGATCCCCAGCACCCACATGGCGGCCGAGAACCATCTGAAGCTCCAATTCCAGGAGAACTCCAGTTCCAGGGGAATCCGAGACCCTCTTCTGAACTCCGCGGCGTTGCACAACACGGGTGCACAGACTTGCATGCAGACAGTACATTCATACACATACAGAAATAAATAAAATTAAAAAAATAAATAAATAGTTAAATTCCTCTGTTGGCCAAGTGTTGCTCTGTGGGGCTGATCAGACCTCTGCTGTTTTAATGATCTGTTTAAAGTCCTTTATAATTAGTCTGATATTTGCATGAGGATGAAGTTGTGTTGAAAGAGTATCACAAGTTAAAAATACCAGGGTCCTTGGCTGTGGGTGCATGCTTCCCTCTCTGCAATATGGGAGCCATGCTTTCTCTCTCCTTGGCCTGTGGGGATTAGAAGTCTAGAAGGATCAGTGCAAGGCACACAGGAGGTCCTTTGTGGGTGTGTTGGTTAGGGCTGTGTCATTAGCTTCCTTACTGCAGTTATGTCCATCAAGACTTCTCAGGGAAGAGCATTTCCCAAGTGCTTAGTAACTTGTTTTCTGATTTAGGTGAAGAATTTGCCTCCCCTTGACCTTGTTTGTACAATGACCTTACATTGAACAGTGTTTCAACAGTGTGTTGTTGTTGTTGTTGTTTTACCTTTGGACCTCTTCATAGAATGCATTCTATGAAACCCAACCAGCAAAGTCAGTGTAAATTTCAAATGAGTGTGTACCCAGGCCTGTGGTTTCAGCAGCTGTCCTACGTGACTCTGCCCAATCCTTTATTGTGTTTCCCCTGCACTGCCTCATGGTGGATGGTAGGCTGGGTCCGCCAGTCCAGCGACAGACCTACCTCCAGTCCACTGACTTTCTTTTGCCCAAGCCCATGGTAGCAGGTGGCAGTGCTCGCCACTAGAGCTGGTCTCTTTCCTGCAGGTGGTTCTTCCAGAGTCCTCTTCATGGGAATCCCGAGACTGGGGTTGTTTTGTTTTGTAAACAAGGGCTGTGGTCCTGTGAAGTGCCTTGTACAAAGACTTCTTGTTTGAAGGCACTGAGAGGAAATGTGAGCGAAGTCCCTAGGACTCCTTTCACCCCCGGGTGCTTCCCTGTTCCTTCTTATCCTTTCTATCTGCACTCAGGCACTGACGGCTGGTTTACCTCAGTTTTGGCTGTGTAAGTGAGTCTCTTTTTCTTCATTTCTTCTTTTTCTCTCTCTCTCCTCTATCTCTGTCTCTGTGTGTGTGTTGATACAGATGCCTACTCTGTAACCCTGGCTGGTCTAGAACTTGTAGCAGTCCTCCCATGTCCTCTTCTCAAGGGCTGGGAATACAGGTGATACCACCATGCCCAGCCTGGTTTTATTCATTATTTTTTATGTCCAAAATATTGTCTTTCATTTTGAATAATCTTATGACTGTTGATACATTAAAAAAATGAATTTGGCTGGGCTTGGTTGTGTACATCTTCAGTCCCAGCACTTGGGAAGCAGAAGCAAGTGAATCTCTGTGAATTTGAGGCTGGCCTGTTCTATATATGGGGCTACAGGGAGACCCTGTCTCAAAACAACAATTTTTTTGAGCCACGCATGGTTCAAGGCTAGCCAGTCAGAGCTACTTAGCAAGACCCTTTTATTTAAAAAAAACCTGGGCTGGAGAGATGGCCTAGAGGTTAAGAGCACCGACTGCTCTTGCAGAGGACCCGAGTTTGATCCCCAGCACCCACGTGGCGGGCTGAGAACCGTCTTTAACTCCAGTTCCAGGGGAATCCAACACCCTCTTTTGACCTCCGAGGCATTGCCCAACACGGGTGCACAAACCTACATGCAGACAGTACATTCATACACATAAATAAATAAGATAAAAAAATTAAAAAAGAAAACAACAGAGCATGCCAGGCGTGGTGGCACACGCCTTTAATCCAGCACTTGGGAGGCAGAGGCAGACAGATCTCTGTGAGTTCAAGGCCAGCCTGGTCTACATAGTGAATTCCAGGATAGCTAGGACTAAAGGGAGACCCTGTTTCAAAACAAACAAACAAACAAACAAACAAACAAACAAACAGTGAGTGGCTGTCATAATGGCCCACCCCTATGATCCCAGTGCCCAGGAAACTGAACCAGGAGGATCTTGATTTCAAGGTCAGCCTTGGTTACATAGTGAAATCCTGTCTCATAAAAACCTTGTCCTGCGTGTGTGTAAGAGAGAGATTGATTTGTAAAATATGTATTTGTGAATATTTACATACATAAATTTGAAGTAACTTGCTGATCACTGATTTACATCTTGGGTTTGCGGATGCTTCCTTGGTGGTCCTCTCAGAGCTGATGTCTCATGAATGAGGGTCTAGAGAATGGTGGTCCTCTCTGGGCTGAGATCTAGTGAATGTGGAGTGAATGAGGGGGGACAGGAGTCCAGTTACTGACTGTTGAGAAAGGGATTTCCAGGGCCTTGTGTGACTGAAGTTCACCTACCTGATCTACATGACTATAAGAGGAATTAGGACTTGTATTAAGGGTTAGTCTTTTCCTGTAAGTTATTCCATGCATAGAAGTAGTCAGTGAGTCTGGTTTCGTTTACTCCCCCACTGACTTATCCTCGTATTGTCTGCAGCCAACTTTTCCTCATGGTACAGTTGTCCTTGTTTGAGAATCACAGAATGTCTTCAGTGTGTGCCTTACTCAGGAAGTTCATGCTAGGTCATATTAACAGGGCAGTATGTTATTCTCAAAGTATGTGAACAGTGGACTGTCAGGATTTGCTAAGTACTTAGGCACTGACTAGTGTCAAGTGCTACCTTGAAAAAGAGCTGAGGGGCTGGAGAGATGGCTTAGTGGTTAAGAGCACCGACCGCTCTTACAGAGGACCCGGGTTCGATCCGCAGCACCCACATGGCGGCTGAGAACCGTCTGTAACTCCAATTCCAGGAGAACTCCAGTTCCAGGGGAATCTGACACCCTCTTCTGACTCCACGGCATTGCACGACATGGGTGCACAAACTTACATGCAGACAGTACATTCATACACATACAAAAATAAATAAATAAGTAAATTAAAAAAAAAGAAAAAGAGCTGAGGCCCATTCTCCTTCCCTCAGTGGTCTGGCATCACTGCAGGTGAGCTTACGGTCCCAGAGGGGAGGGATGTATTATTGGTAACTATAGAACAGGGGCTCAATGGCCTAGCTCATCATGTCCAGTTGGAAGTGCCTTCCGAGATGGAAAATGGTAGCATATGAGCAGGTACACAGTGCTTGCTCATGGCCAGGCCTGCAGTCCCCACAGCCACCTGACAGGATGCCTCTTCATATCCCCTTCTTTTTTTTTTTTTTTTTTTGGTCTTTTTGAGACAGGGTCTCCCTGTAGCCCCAGCTGTCCTGGAACTCACTCTGTAGACCAGGCTGGCCTTGAACTCACAAAGATCTGCCTGCCTCTGCCTCCCAAGTGCTAGGATTAAAGGCGTACGCCACCACACCCAGCCCTCATATCCCCTTCTTATAGCTGAGGAACTTGAGTTACCAAGAAGCTATATAACTTGCTCAAGGGTCACGCAGCCAGTAAGCTAGCCACACTGAGGACTCACTTTTAGGTGACATGAAGGAAGGTCCTTACTGTTAACTAGCTTTTATTATCTACCACTTTCACAGAGGGGTAGGGAGATTAGAGACACTTCCATCCCTAGCTTTATTCCAGCCTTATTCTGCACACCTTGCAGGGCATGGTCACAGAGAGTCACTCCAGGCTGTGAAAGTACTAGGAACTGCTGCTCCCCTTCTGTGAGCAAGCCCCTCTGAGCACAGCCCCAGGTCTTGGTTGGGTTGACCTTTGCTGTGGAATGTCTCCTACAAGAACTCTACTTGTTAGCACTTTTTAGAAATCCCAGGCCTCCTTCAGCAAGATGGTGGACAAGGAGAATTACCTTTGTGGCTGAGAAAAGGCCTTCTTCTCCCTTGAGTTACTGTAGTCCTGAGTGGCCAGCTGATGTGTTTTCCCTGCTCTTTCATTTGGCTTCTGGTATCTTCATTCTAAAGGTTACTTTGTGCAAGAGGGAGGCTCTACATGTGCCATTTTGGAAAGGAGTCTGAAGCAGGGGCCAGTATGCCCAAGAGCACAGTTATGCAGGGCTCTGGGGGAGGTGGCACACAGAAAGGGAGCCATAGAGGAAGAAGGGAGCTCTGGGGGCATGTAACCCAGTGTTCTCAAGTGTTCTCACTGGCTTTGACACTTCTTTTAAAGAGTTGGTGCAGATTCTTGTGCCTTTCCTCTCACCAGCCAGCCATTCATGGGTGTCAGGAGCTTTGTGCTTCTTCTTCATTTCCTTAATCATAAAGTTGCATGTGCAGGTCAAGTCAGGCATGAGGCCAAACCTTTGTTTATAGGTTCATCTTACATAGCACACCACCCCAACTTTTGTTCTACTTTTTGGGCCTTTCTAGGCCTTTTAAATTTATCTCTATTCCTCATAGGCTTTTCTGTTTTCCTAGAGAACATTTTCAGTTTATGAAATGATACAGAGAGATGAGGTAGTTAACAATGTATTTATAATATGAAATGATACAGAGAGATGAGATAGTTAACAATGTATTTATAATATGAAATGATACAGAGAGATGAGGTAGTTAACAATGTATTTATAATATGAAATGATACAGAGAGATGAGGTAGTTAACAATGTATTTATAATATGAAATGATACAGAGAGATGAGGTAGTTAACAGTGTATTTATAATATGAAATGATACAGAGAGATGAGGTAGTTAACAGTGTATTTAAAAACTGTTGAAACTAGCCATAGTGCATTGACATCCTGTTGCCCAGACCCTGTACAGTGTGAATGTCCTTGCAGACGTAGCCTGAGCTCCTCTGTATCCAAGATATGTTGTGGGGTGAGGGTGAGGAAATATAGGGGGGGGGGGTTGCAATGTTCCTCTGGAGAGAATGTGTGGAATACAGAACAAGCATGTGTCATACATGTGGCTGTCTTCTCACTTGACTTTCCCACTGGGTTTTGAGGCAGCAGACCAGATTCTGAGCTGATGGTTCCGTGGCTACCCCAGCAAGGTTCAAGCCTGCATGCTTGTAATACCCTCAGATGTCAGAAGGCTTCAGATCCCCTGGAACTAGAGTGATGGACAGTTGTTAGCTGACATGTGCTGGAAATTGAACCCAGGTCCTCTGCAAGAGCAGTCAGTGATCTTAACCCCTGAGCCATCTCTCCAGCCCCGTTTTGAAATTCTATTCTAAGATTTTTCTGTGAGAAATCCTGTCAGTTGACAATAACAGTCTGATTCTGTTACATGAAGTTATACTAACAAGGATATTTCTAAATGCCTATTAGTTAATTTAACTAATACTGTTTTTCCCTACATTATGTTTAAGTCAGTAAATGAGTGATGTCCTAAATAGGGGGAAAAAGATCCGGGGAACATCCCACAAGAATGTTGTAGTCTTGTTGTGGAGTTGAGTTCAAGTCTCTCTGCTGTGGATGGGACAGTATTCTGAGTACAGCTATTTTATTTGTTTGCTTGGCTTTTCAAAATAGGGTCTTGTTGTGTAGGCTTAGTACTCACTGTATAGTCCAGGCTGGCCTCAAACTCATGGCAGTCCTCCTTTCTCAGCATCCCAAGTGCTGGGATTATATGCACATGGCTCCACCATGCTGAAGCTTTTTCATAGTGGGATCTTATTGTAATGGGGCTCCTTCATTCCTTACATGAGCCTCCAAGATGAGTACTTATAACATTAGCTTACTTTATATCTGAAAAACTGAGGCACCAAGCATTTAAGTGACTTGTAAAGGTTGTAACGGCCATTAAGTAACAAAAGTGGAATTCAGACCCAATGGCTCTGTGCTGGATAGTTTTAGTGTCAACTTGACACACCTGGGTTGAGGGAGCCTCACCTGGGGAATTTCTACCATTAGACTGGCCTCTGGTTATGTCTGTGAGGTATTTTCTTGATTGTTGAGTGATGTGGGAGGACCCAGCCACCTAGAGGGGCGGTGCCACCTCTAGGCTGAACGTGGGCCAGGGGAGCAAGCCAGTAAGCAGCATTCCTCCATGGCCTGTGTTTGCAGTCCTGCCTCCAGGTTCCTATCCTGAGTTTTATGTTGATCTCCCTCAAGGGATAAACTGTGACCTGGGAGATGTAAAACGAATAAACCTTTTCCTCTCCAAGTTGGTATTAGAGTGTTTTGTCACAGCAATTGAAAGCAAGCTAGAACAGGCTCTTATTCCAACACTGGGCTTTCCTGCCCCTCGACCAGCAATGTGTCATGTACATTAGGTTATGTAACATAAGATACTACGTCCTTACTCCTGTGGGCCTCCTGTATCTTCTGAGTGGAAATGTTCAATATCATTTGGTTCTATTATCCCTGACTCACTAGCTTCTCACTGAGAGCATCAATGCAGTGTTTTCTAGGCATGGTGGCTGGATGGAGTGGAGGAAAACGAAAGATTTGTCATTGCAAGGTTAGACTACAGTAGGACTGGATCATTGAAGCCAAAGGAATCTTTCCTTGGTGGATGTATTAGTCACTTTTCTGTTGCTGTGATAAAACCACCACCACCAAGGGAACTTATAAAAGGAAGAGTTTATTTGAACTTACGATTGACGGTTCCAGGGAATTAGAGGCCATTGTGGCCAGGGCTGGAGCAGAAAGCCGAGGTTGACATCTCCCAAAGCAGCGCCACCAACTGGGGACAAAATATCTGAATACTTGAAGCCTATGGGGGACACTCTCATTCAAACCACCACATTCCACTCCCTGGCCCCCATAGGCTCATGACCATATAAAATGCAAAATGCATTTAGTCCAACCTTAAAAGTCCCCATAGTCTGTACCAGTCTCAATTCTATTCAAAAGTCTACAGTCCAAAGTCTCTTCTGAGACCCAGGCCAATCTCTCAACTGTAAACTCCTGTAAAATCAAAAGACAAATTACATACTCCCAACGTACAGTGGAACAGAATACACATTCCTATTCCAAAAGGAAGGAATAGAGGCATAGTGAGGAAATACTGGACCAAGCAGCAAAAACACCAAGTCCAGTAGCTCCATGTGCAACTTCTGGGACTTGACTTCCAAAGGGCTTAGATGGCTCAGCTCTTCCAGTGTTGCATGCAACATACATCTCTTCCTTAGGCTGGTACCACTCCCTGTATGCAGCTCTCCTTGGCAAATATCTCACAGTTCTGGCATCTCGAATGTCTTCTTGGGGTCTCTGTTGCCAACCAGGCTTCCCATTCACAGCTTCATGCAATGGCCTGTCAGGGCCTTCTTTATGCAGGGATACCCCTGCTGCACTCTGCCTGGCCTTGGCAGCTCTCTGAAACCCTGGAGGAAGAACTGATGACCCCTTCACTCTTGCATCCTTCATGCCTCTAAAGTCAGCACCAGGTGAATGAAACTGCCATTTGGCTGCAAATTCAGGATGGACCCTGGCCTGCTTCAACTACAACTTTTCTCTGCGCTTTCAGTATTTTCCTTTCAAAAGCTGGAGGCTTATCTGGGTGTGGTCTTGCTCTGAAGGTACTGTTTCTGTTGTTTACTTGTAAATCTCATGGCCCCTCCTTAATCAGTTTAATCTTACTTTTCCATTGTTTACTTGTAAATATCTAGGCCTCTCCTTGATCACTTTAATCTCCTTATCAAAGGGAGTCTCTCCTTCAGGATGTGACTTGTCTCCACCATTAATCTTCCTAGTGTACTTTTCAGATCCAAACTGTACATTCTGCATTTCTTTCTGCCCCATCTGCTCTGTTTCACTGTAGATCTGCATAATATTCACTATTAATAGCCATGCCACCATTTCTATGTTAGGCTGTCTTGAAATATCCTTCGCCAAAGACATTAGTCCATTGCTTTTCAATTTAGCCTCAGGCAAGCATTTAGGGTGTGGGCAAACTCTAGCCAGACTCTGACAAAATATCCCAGTTGCTGATTAAGTCTTTATTTTCCTCTGGAAATACATTTTTTTCAGCATTGCTTTCTTCTAGGCTTCTACTAGAATGGCCCATTAAGCTCTATTTACAGCAGTCAGTAGCTTTTCTAGCCCAAAGTTCCAGAGTTTTCCACATTTCTTTTTTTGGTCTTTTTGAGACAGGGTCTCCCTGTAGCCCCAGCTGTCCTGGAACTCACTCAGCAGACCAGGCTGGCCTTGAACTCACAAAGATCTGCCTGCCTCTGCCTCCCGAGGGCTAGGATTAAAGGCGTGCGCCACCACGCCTGGCCAGTTTTCCACATTTCTCCAAACACCCACATGGTCAGGTTCTTCATAGTCAACAGCCCACTCTCTGGTACCAAATACTGTATTAGTCACTTTTCTGTTGCTGTGATAAAACCACCATGACCAAGAGAACTTATAAAAGGAAGAGTTTATTTGAGCTTACAATTGATGGTTCCAGGGAATTAGAGTCCATTGTGGTGGGAGGTATGGTGGCCGGGGCTGGAGCAGAGAGCCAAGGTTCACATCTCCCAAAGCAGCACCACCAACTGGGGACAAAATGTCTAAATACTTGAAGCCTATGAAGGTCATTCTCATTCAAACCACCACAGTGGATAAATTTGACATTTGAATCTCTGCAAAAGTGGATGAAGACACTTTTGCCCATGAAGGAGTAACTTGCCCATCTTCTGTAAACAACCAGAAGGTAGACAAAATACATGAAATATACTTGTTTATAGACATTAGACAACAGGCTACTTGTGATAGCTGTCCCTAAGGGAAAGGGGATGAAGAGGCAGGCAGTATAGTCTGCCCCTCCCCAATTCTGCCTGGCAACTATTTCCACATTTTAGAGCAGCAAGAAGGGGCCCATGCAGAGCCCTGGTCTTGCATTAAGAAGGCAAAGTTTAGCCAGGCGTGGTGGCGCACGCCTTTAATCCTAGCACTCGGGAGGCAGAGGCAGGCGGATCTTTGTGAGTTCAAGGCCAGCCTGGTCTACACAGTGAGTTCCAGGACAGCTGGGGCTACAGGGAGACCCTGTCTCGAAAAGACCAAAAAAAAGAAGGCAAAGTTGAAGAAGCCGAAGCAGCTGGAATTTGCAGAAGACAATACGGGAGAAAAAAGCTACAGGGAGGAAAAGCTGCAGATGTGTGCTCTGGGACCCTGGACTTGGCAAACACTTATCTCTGCCAGGTGAGATGAAACACACACACAGACAGACACACACACAGAGACAGACACACATACACATACACACACACACACACACACACACACACAGCTGCCAGGGAGCAATGAGCAAAAAAGCTACAGGGAGGAAAAGCTGCAGATGTGTGCTCTGGGACCCTGGACTTGGCAAACACTTATCTCTGCCAGGTGAGATGAAACACACAGACACACACACACACACAGACAGACAGACAGACACACACACAGACAGACAGACACACACACAGACAGACAGACAGACACACACACACACACACACACACACACACACACACACACACAGCTGCCAGGGAGCAATGAGCAAAAAAAACAGGGAGGAAAAGCTGCAGATGTGTGCTCTGACCCTGGACTTGGCAAACACGTATCTCTGCCAGGTGAGATGAAACACACAGACACAGACCAGCACCACACCCACACACACACACACACAGCTGCCGGGAGACAATAGCAAAAAAAGCTACAGGAGGAAAACTGCAGATGTGTGCTCTGGGACCCTGGACTTGGCAAACACTTATCTCTGCCAAGTGGAAGATGAAACAACACACACACACACACAGCTGTCAGGGAGCAATGGCAAAGTCATTTCCATGATTAGGAGACAGCGAAGTTCTTTGCAGTGATAATGGAAAGATAGTAGTATTGGACACCTAGGGATTTCAGAAGAGTCATGCCCAGTGTCTAGTTCTAGAGAACAGTCATAGCTTAAAAACAAGCCTTTATACCTGTGTTAAAAGAGCAACACTTGGGCTGGAGAGATGGCTCAGCAGTTAAGAGCACTGGCTGCTCTTGCAGTAGACTTGGGTTTGAATCTCAGCACCCACATGGTGGCTAACAACCATCCTTAGCTCCAGTCCATGGGATCCAACACCCTCTTCTGCTTCACTGAATTTGTGACACATAAGTACACATATATACATGCAGGCAGTACACTCATCCAAAAATAAAATAGCGGCCAGGCGTTGGTGGTGCACACCTTAATCCTAGCACTCGGAGAGGCAGGGCATGTGGAATCTCTGTGAGTTCAAGGCCAGCCTGGTCTACAGAGTGAGTTCTGACAGCTGGGGCTACAGGGAACCCGTCTCCAAAAGACCAAAAAAAAAAAAAAAAAAAATATATATATATGATATATATATATTATATATATATAAATATAAAAATAAAACAGCAATTCTCATTATCTACACACAACACAGACCACTTCTGATCCCAGATACAGGGGGTTTCCCTCCAGTGTTCTTGACTCATAACTCTCTCACCAAGGTAGGAAAGACAAACTGGAATTCCTTTTCCTCCAGACGAGTCAGTTCTAGCAAGCAATTCTGTAGCAGCAGACACCTGCTCAGTGTCCTCCCATTCAGTTCCATTCTGATGTCTCCATGGACTTTGTGTCTGATCCCTCAGGACTCAGTCTCCAAGACCACTCCCTCTGTTTAGCTGCCAGCTCAAGCCTCTGTTTTATCTGCCTTCTGACTCATGCCATACATTGGGTTCCCACAACCCACTCATTGGGTTTGGCTAATTTGCTCAGGTGGCTCACAGAATTCAGAGAAACATTTACTTAGGTCTGCTGCTTGCTTATAAAAGATACACTTTAATCCCAGCACTTGGGAGGCAGAGGCAGGAGGATCTTTGTGAGTTCAAGGCCAGCCTGGTCTACAGAGTGAGTTCCAGGACAGCTGGGGCTACAGGGAGACCCTGTCTCGAAAAGACCAAAATTAAAAAAGATACTGATAACAGATACAGATGAAAAATCTCACAACAAGGTAAAAGCAGGTACACCTGCCTTTAGAACCTGCAGACATTCAGCTGTCTGGAAACTCGAAACACTATGCTTTTGGTCTTTATAGAGATCTCATTGCATAGGCATGATTGAAGCGTAAACAAACATGTCGAAATGTGATCTGACAGAGTAGGATCTGGGCCAAGAAAGCCTGCAGGTAGTCCAGATTTTTGAGCAGGGTCTCTTCTGAAATGGAAGTCTTATAATCTATAATCAAACAAGGTAGATCAAATAACATCTTTATGGTTATCAGAGCCATGGCAGGTGGGGTAAGATTAGAATTCCACTAGAAATCAGGATACTGAAGAGGGAGATCATCAGTCTAAGCTGACCTGGTCTGCATAGTGAGACCAAATCTCAAATATATAAATTTATTTGTAGGCCTTCTCCGGCCAGTCATCGGTCCACACTCTACCAAGGTTTGTGCAACAGAGCACAAACCACTCTGGGAGTTTTGCCAGAGGGCAAAACTCAAAACTATTTTCCAGTACAGGGTCTGTAGGAAGCTTCTGCCAATCATCACAGAGACCATCAGAGCGTATCCAATTATTGAAAAGGTCAACCTAATCTTGCAGTTACATAGTCCTCAGCCTACACATGCTTCTATAGATGATCATGTGTTTACAAGCCCAGCGTGGGGGTGGGGGTGTCATGACTAATCATGGTGAGGGGCTTCATGTTCATGCAGCTGTTGCCAGGAAGGGCAAGAAATTCAGCAATGTGGCTTACTAATCAGGCCTAGGAGTGACCTACATGTCCCCCTTTTTTATTTACTTATAAATCACCCCAGGAGGGGAGACATGGAAATCTCTCCATAACACATGTGCCTTGTTTCTTTTTCTTTCTTTTTTTTTTTTTTTTTTTTTTTTTTTTTTTGTGGATTTTTTTTTTTTTTTTGTATCGAGTCCGCTGTACCCCTTAAGTTCACTGGCTGGAGTCACTCTGTAGACAGCTGCGCTTGAATCACAAGAGGCATGCCGCCTGTCTCTGTGCTCTGTCTCTGTCTCTGTCCCTCTGTCTCTGTGCCTCTGTCCGTCTGCCTCCCGAGTGCATGATTAAAGGCGTGCGCCACCATGCCCAGCTCGTGGGCCTTGTTTCAACCCTCCAGTTGTGTCAAGGCCAGATGGGCCCAGACGGGGGCCTGAGTGGGGACATGTTTGTAGACAATTTAGCCAACATTGCTATCTCTTGCTGTTGAGCCCTTACCCTAAACTAAAACAACCTGATACAACTGATCAAGACCAGAAACACAATTACCCAAAGCAAGAGTTTGAAGGGTTTGCTACAACTGAGAGTCCCGTCATGTGCAACATGGCTTCTAAAAAGGTTGCATGAAGTCCAATTCGAGTCTAAATTTTAGGGAGGCACAGAAGTGTTGAACCCTTCCGATGTCACTGATGACAGGTATGGAGCCTGTGTGCTTGGACTATTTGGTTGGAAATAGTGACTCTGGTAGTCACAGCTGAACTGATCAGCTCGTTTGGCTCAATTCAGGAGGCCCTATAGCAGGAGTCCTGCATCTCATTGATAGCCATATAGAAAGAAAACATTTTCCCCTTCTTGGAGGGCAGGGTTAATAAAGCATTTGGTGATATTTACAGTAACTAGAAGAAACCAAGCGACGAGCATGTAGAGAAAAAAGTGGCATTACTGGAGTCTGACCTCTTATGGCAGGAGAAACTGATGCCATAAGCCTTTTGGTGAAGGAAGGAAGAGAGGAAGGGAGAAGGGAGGAAGGGAGAGAAAAAGGGAGGAGCCGTTCACATTGCTGGAGGAGCTGGAAGGTGACTCATTTGTTTTCAAAATGAGGTTGTAGGTTGTTCGGCTGTGGGGAATAGTTTCTTATATAATTAGAATAGGTGTCCTCAGTACACTACAGACACTTGAGATCCATCTGTCATTGGCTTTTAGGCCCCCTTCCAACTATTTGACCCTAACTACCTGACCCTGACCTGTCCCNCAACAGTGTGTTTGTTTGTGTTGTTGTTTTTACCGTTTGGACTCTTCATAGATGCATTCTATTGAAACACCATAACAGAAAGTCAGTGTAAATTTCAAATGAGTGTGTACCCAGGCCTGTGGTTTCAGCAGCTGTCCTACGTGACTCTGCCCAATCCTTTATTGTGTTTCCCCTGCACTGCCTCATGGTGGATGGTAGGCTGGGTCCGCCAGTCCAGCGACAGACCTACCTCCAGTCCACTGACTTTCTTTTGCCCAAGCCCATGGTAGCAGGTGGCAGTGCTCGCCACTAGAGCTGGTCTCTTTCCTGCAGGTGGTTCTCGCAGATCCGATTCATGGGAACCCGAGACTGGGTTGTTTTTGTTTTGTAAACAGGGCTGTCGTCCTGTGAAGTGCTTGTACAAAGACTTCTTGTTTGAAGGCACTGAGAGGAAATGTGAGCGAAGTCCCTAGGACTCCTTTCACCCCCGGGTGCTTCCCTGTTCCTTCTTATCCTTTCTATCTGCACTCAGCACGACGGCTTGGTGTTATCAGTATTTGGGCTGTGTAATGAGTCGCTTTTTTTCCATTTCTTCTTTTTCTCTCTCCTCTCCCTTATTCTGTCTCTGTGTGTGTTGATCACAGTGCCCTACTTGTAACCTGGTGGTCTAGAACTTGTAGGCAGTCCTCCCATCCGTCTCTTCTCAAGGGCTTTGGGAATACAGTTGATACCACCATGCCCAGCCTGGTTTTTATTCAATTATTTTTTATGTCCCAAATATTGTCTTTCATTTTGAATAATCTTATGACTGTCTGATCATTAAAAAAATTGAATTTGGCTGGACTTGTGTTGTGTACATCTTCAGTCCGCACTTGGCTAAGGCAGAAAGCAAGTGAATCTTTGTAAGTTGAGCTGGCTGTTTCTTATAGGGGGCACAGGGAACCCTGTCTCAAAACAAAAACAACACTTTTTTTGAGCGCACGCATGGTTCACAAGGCTAGCCAGTCAGAGCTACTTAGCAAGACCCTTTTATTTAAAAATAAAATAACTGGGTGTGAGAGTGGCCAGAGGATAAAGCACCGACTAGTGCTTGATGAACTCCGAGTTTTATCCCCACACCCCACGTGTGCGGGCCTGAGTAACCGTCTTTAACTCCAGTCCAGGGGGAATCCAAACACCCTCTTTGAGCCTCCGGGCGTTGCCCAACACGGGTGCCAAACCTACATGCAGACAGTACATTCATTACCATAATAAAATAGATAAAAAATTAAAAAGGAAACAACAACAGAGCATGCCAGGCGTGTGGTCACAGCGCCTTTAATCCACACCTTGGGAGCAGAGGACAGACTCTCTTGCGTTCAAGCCAGCCCCTGGTCTACATCTGAATTCACAGGACGCAGACCTACAAGGGAGACCCTGTTTCAAAACAAACAAACAAACAAACAACACAAACAAACAAACAGTAGAGTGGCTGTCATATGGCCCACCCCTATGATCCCAGTGGCCACAGGAAAACTGAACCAGGAGGATCTTGATTTCAAGTAGCCCTTGGTTTCATTGAAATCCTTGTCTATAAAAACGTGTCCCGCTGTTGTGTGTAAGAGGAGATTGATTTGTAAAATATGTATTTGTGAATATTTACATACATAAATTTGAAGTAACTTGCTGATCACTGATTTACATCTTGGGTTTGCGGATGCTTCCTTGGTGGTCCTCTCAGAGCTGATGTCTCATGAATGAGGGTCTAGAGAATGGTGGTCCTCTCTGGGCTGAGATCTAGTGAATGTGGAGTGAATGAGGGGGGACAGGAGTCCAGTTACTGACTGTTGAGAAAGGGATTTCCAGGGCCTTGTGTGACTGAAGTTCACCTACCTGATCTACATGACTATAAGAGGAATTAGGACTTGTATTAAGGGTTAGTCTTTTCCTGTAAGTTATTCCATGCATAGAAGTAGTCAGTGAGTCTGGTTTCGTTTACTCCCCCACTGACTTATCCTCGTATTGTCTGCAGCCAACTTTTCCTCATGGTACAGTTGTCCTTGTTTGAGAATCACAGAATGTCTTCAGTGTGTGCCTTACTCAGGAAGTTCATGCTAGGTCATATTAACAGGCAGTTGTACCAGAAAGGTATGTTATTTCTCAAAGTATGTGAACAGGTGTGATTCAGGTTTTTGTAAGTTATAGGCACTGACTAGTGTCAAGTGCTACCTTAAAAACAGAGCTAGGGGCTGGAGAGGAATGGCTTAAGTGCGTTAAGAGCACCGACTCCGCTTTTAAAGAGGACCGTTGCGGGTTCGATTCGCGCAGCACCCACAGTGCGGTCTGAAGACCGTCTGTAACCCAATTTCCGGAGACTACCAGTTTCACAGGGAATCTGACACCCTCTCGAACTCCACGGCATTGCACGAAATGGGTGCACAAAACTTACATGCAGACAGTAACATTCATACACATACAAAATAAATAAATAAGTAAATTATAAAAAAAAAAGAAAAAGAGCTGTGAGGACCATTTACTCCTTCCCTCAGTGGTCTGGCATCACTGCAGGTGAGCTTACGGTCCCAGAGGGGAGGGATGTATTATTGGTAACTATAGAACAGGGGCTCAATGGCCTAGCTCATCATGTCCAGTTGGAAGTGCCTTCCGAGATGGAAAATGGTAGCATATGAGCAGGTACACAGTGCTTGCTCATGGCCAGGCCAGCCCTGCAGTCCCCACAGCCACCTGACAGGTGATGGCCTCTGTCATATCCCCTTCTTTTTGTTTGGGTGTTGGTTGGTCTTTTGAGACCAGGGGCTCCCTGTCTAGCCCCGCTGTCTGCGATGGAACTCCCGTAGACCAGCTGGCCTGTGAAGCCGACTCACAAAGATCTGCCGGCATCGCCTGCGCCAAGTGTCGAGAATTGAAAGCGTACGCCACCAACACCCAAAGCCCTCATATCCGTCCTTTCTTATAGCTGGGAATGAGTTACCAAAGAAGCTACTAACTTCCTCAAGGGCGCTCAGCGCCGAGCCATGTAAGCTAGCCACACTGAGGACTCAACTTTAGGTGACATGAAGGAAGGGTCCTGTACTGTTAACGTGAGGTTTATGTACGTCCGATCACAAGAGAGGGGTGGGGGGAGAAGGAGAGAAGGACACTTGCAGTCCCTGTAGCTTTATTCCAGCCTTATTCTGCACACCTTGCAGGGCATGGTCACAGAGAGTCACTCCAGGCTGTGAAAGTACTAGGAACTGCTGCTCCCCTTCTGTGAGCAAGCCCCTCTGAGCACAGCCCCAGGTCTTGGTTGGGTTGACCTTTGCTGTGGAATGTCTCCTACAAGAACTCTACTTGTTAGCACTTTTTAGAAATCCCAGGCCTCCTTCAGCAAGATGGTGGACAAGGAGAATTACCTTTGTGGCTGAGAAAAGGCCTTCTTCTCCCTTGAGTTACTGTAGTCCTGAGTGGCCAGCTGATGTGTTTTCCCTGCTCTTTCATTTGGCTTCTGGTATCTTCATTCTAAAGGTTACTTTGTGCAAGAGGGAGGCTCTACATGTGCCATTTTGGAAAGGAGTCTGAAGCAGGGGCCAGTATGCCCAAGAGCACAGTTATGCAGGGCTCTGGGGGAGGTGGCACACAGAAAGGGAGCCATAGAGGAAGCAGAAGGGAGCTTTCTGGGGGGCATGTAACCAGTGTTCTCAAGTGTTCTCACTGGCTTTGAACTTCTTTTAAAAGTGTTGGTGCGATTCTTGGTGGCCGGCTTTCCTTCCTCATCCAAGCCACCATTCATGGGTGTCAGGAGCTTTGTGCTTCTTCTTCATTTCCTTAATCATAAAGTTGCATGTGCAGGTCAAGTCAGGCATGAGGCCAAACCTTTGTTTATAGGTTCATCTTACATAGCACACCACCCCAACTTTTGTTCTACTTTTTGGGCCTTTCTAGGCCTTTTAAATTTATCTCTATTCCTCATAGGCTTTTCTGTTTTCCTAGAGAACATTTTCAGTTTATGAAATGATACAGAGAGATGAGGTAGTTAACAATGTATTTATAATATGAAATGATACAGAGAGATGAGAAGACTCTTAACTAATTGTATTTTATAATATGAAATGATTACAGAGAGATGAGATTAGGGGTAGTACGTTAAAATGGTATTTATAATATGGAATGAATACGAGGAGCTGAGGTAGTTAACTGGCGGTTCGGAGTTAGTTTAACCAGTGTTTATTCTAATATGAAATGATACAGAGGATGAGGGTTGGTGGGGTAGTTAACAGTGATTTTTTAAAAACTGTTGTTGAAACTGCCATTTAGTGCCATTTGGGACATCCTGTTGCCCAGACCTTGTTACAGTTTGTGAAAAGTCCTTGCAGACGTCGCCTGAGCTCCTCTTGTATCCAAGATATGTTTGTGGGGGGTCGAGGGTGAGGACAGGAACTATAGGGGGGCGGGGGTTTGGTTGGTTTGGGGTTTTTTTTTTTTTTTTTTTTTTTTTTTTTTTTTTTTTTTTTTTTTTTTTTTGGGAGAGAGAGAGAGAGTTTGAGGGTGTGTGTGAAGTAAAGCTAGTAAATTATATGGGGGGGGGGGGTTGCAATGTTCCTCTGGAGAGAATGTGTGGAATACAGAACAAGCATGTGTCATACATGTGGCTGTCTTCTCACTTGACTTTCCCACTGGGTTTTGAGGCAGCAGACCAGATTCTGAGCTGATGGTTCCGTGGCTACCCCAGCAAGGTTCAAGCCTGCATGCTTGTAATACCCTCAGATGTCAGAAGGCTCAGAAGGCCTTGCAGATCCCCTGGATAGAAGGGAGTGAGTGATGGACAGTTGTTAGCTACAGGGGTGGAAATTGTAAACCCAGTTACTCTGCAAGGGCTATGGCAGGGAGCGGAAACCCCCGGGAGCCAGCGCGCCAGCCCCCGGGGGGCTGGGAAAGGGAAAGGATGGCGAAGGAAGGGTAGGGGGGGAGAAGAATACAGCCGGGCGGGGACAAGAACAGGTGAGGAGGCGGGGAAGGAAGGCGGGGGTGAGTACGAACAATGGAGAGGGCCAATGCCTGAAGGAGGGAAGGGAAAGAACGAAGGACGGGGGTGCTCCGTACAGTGAGGAGGGACCCGGCGTAAAGGAGGAGGGGCCGAAAGAGGGGGAAGAAAAAAATAAAAAAAAAAGAGCAGGGGAAAGCCCACAAGAATAGGGGGGAGGGGAAGGGCGGGGGGGGGAGGGGGAGGGCAAGGCGCGCGGCGTGGGGAGGGGGGACAGGAGGCGTGACGGGACAGAGTTGACAGCGAGGGGAGGGGGGAGGCGGGGGGGGCAAAAGAGGGGCGGGGGGGGGAGGCGGAGGAGATCCTGGAGAGGCCAGGCTGGGCCCGCAAACGAGGGCAATGAGGGCCGCCGGGCGCCGCCAGCCCAGGGGCTGGGGAGAGAGGAAGTGGCGCCATCCCGAGGCGGAACGCCTGGGGCATAGGGGATGCTCGGAGTGGGAAGGGGGTCCGGCATGCCGGACAGGAGCCGCCAAGATGAGTAACGAATACTATTAGTTAACTTGATGCTGAAAAAAAAACTGATCGTTGGCACAAAGCCAGTTGAAGTGATCTGGGAAAGGGGTGCTGGTGGTGGAGGGTTGTGTGGTAAACGGCCCTCATCCTGTAAATTACAGATAACAAAAGTGGAATTCAGACCCAATGGCTCTGTGCTGGATAGCTTATTTAGTGTTAACTTGCCACCAACCTGGGTTGATGGAGCCTCACCTGGGGAATTTCTACCATTAGACTGGCCTCTGGTTATGTCTCGACAATTTCTACCCATTAGATTGGCCTCTGTGGTTATGTCTGTGAGGTATTTTCTTGAGTGTTGAGTGAGTGGGAGGCCCAGCCAACTCTAGAGGTGCTGGTTGTGCCTGCCACCCGCTCGGCTGAAGTGGGGTGTGGGCCAGGGAGGGCAAGCCAGAGTATTAAGCAAGCCATTTCTCCCTCTCCTTGGCCCTCCCTGTGTTTGCAGTCCTGCCTCCAGGTTTCTATCCTGAGTTATTTTATGTTGATCTCCTTCAAGGGGATAAAACTGTGACCTGGGAGATGTAAAAACGAAATCAACCTTTCCTCTCCACTTGGTATTTTAGAGTTGTTTTGTCACAGCAATTGAAAAGCAAGCTAGACACAGGCTCTTATTCCAAAAACTGGGCTTTCCTGCCCTCCGACAGCAATGTCACTGTGTCGGTACAGCAGGGGATGTTAGACATAATGAAGAGTTTCTAGTCCGGACGCCCTGTGGGCGCCTCCTGTAATCTTCTGCGGGAAAGGGTAAAATGTTCAATATCATTGGTTCTATTATCCCTGACTCACTAGCTTCTCACTGAGAGCATCAATGCAGTGTTTTCTAGGCATGGTGGCTGGATGGAGTGGTGGTGGATGATTGGAGTGGAGGGGAGAAGGAGGAAGGTGAAGAAGGGGAGGAAAACGAAGGTTGTCATTTCAAGGTTATTTTATAGACTTAGCTTACTAGACTGGCTTCATTGACGCCAAAGGAATCTTTCCTGGTGGTTTGTATTAGTCACTTTCTGTTGCTGTGATAAAACCACCACTACCAAGGGACACTTATCTTATAAAGGAAGAGTTATTTGAGCCTACGATTGACTGTTCCAGAGAATTAGATTAGAGGCCATTGTGGGCCAGGGCTGGAGCAGCAAAACAAGGGTCACATCTCCCCAACGCTCAGCGCCACCCAAACTCTGGGGACAAAAGTTTCTGAATACTTAAAGCCTTTTGGGGGACACTCTCATTAAAACAACCACATTCCACTCCCCTGGCCCCACGAGGCTCATGACCATATAAATGCAAAATGCATTTAGATCCAACCTTTAAAAGTCCCCATAGTCTGTACCATCCTCATTCTATTCAAAAATCTACAGTCCAAAGTCTCTTTCTGGACCAGGCCAATCTCTTAAACTGTAAACTCCCTGTAAAAACAAGACCAATTACATTCCAACGTACAGTGGAAGCAGGGAATCAACATTCCTTTCCAAAGGAAGCAAAAGGAATAGGGGGCCTAGTGCATAGTGAGGAATACTGGACCAAGCAGCAAAAACACCAAGATCCAGTAGCTCCATGTTCAACTTCTGGGACTTCTTTTCCAAGGCCTTAGAAGGCTTCAGCTCTTCCGTGTGTATGCATGCAAATGCCACATCTTTCTTCCTTAGGCTCGTGTACCACTCCCTGATGAGTTCAGCTTCCTTGGCATATCCACAGTTTCTGGCCTCTCATGTATCTCTTGGTGGGTCTGGTGCCCACCAGCTGGCTTCCCATGCACAGACTCATGGCACTGGGCCTGTCAGGGCCTCTCTCTCTTTCTTTAATGCAGGGATACCCCTTCCTTGCTCTGCCTGGACACTTGGCAACCTCTAAAACCTCCCATGGTAGACGAGGGAACCTATGTACCCCGTTTGTCACTCTCTGCCTCTTCCATGGCCCCCTCTAAAGCAGCACCAGGTTGATGAAAGCTGCCATTTTGGTTGCAAATTCAGGTGGCACTGGCCCGCTTCCGGCTTCAAACTACAACTTTTCTCTGCCTTTCAGTATTTTCCTTTCCAAAACTGGAGGCTATTCGTGGTGTGGTCTTGCCCGTAAGATACTGTTTTCTGTTGTTTTACTTGCAACATCTCAAGGCCCCTCCTTGATCGTTGTGTTAATCGTACTTTATCCATTTGTCTACTTTTATGGCCCTCCTTGATCACTTAATCTCCTTATCAAAGGGAAAGTCTCCTTCACTTCAGATGTGATCTTTGTCTCCACCATGATCTCTTCCTAGTGTACTGTTTCAGATCCAAAGCTGAACATCTGCATTTCTTTCTGCCCCAAATGCTGCTTCTGTGGTTATCATGTAGATCATGCATACGTATTCACATTAATAAGCCATGGCCACCATTTCTACTGTTAGGCTGCCTTGAAATATCCTTCGCTCAAAGACATAGTCCATGCTTTTCAATCATAGCATCAGGCAAACAGTTAGGTGGTGGGCAAACTCTAGCCAGGACTCTGACAAATAGTCCCAGTTGCTGCATAAGTCTTTATTTCCTCTGGAATACATTTTTTTCCAGCATTGCTTTCTTTAGGCTTCTACTAGAATGGCCATTACCAGCTCGATGTTACAGCAGTCAGTAGCTCTTTCAGCCCAAAAGTTCCAGAGTTTTCCACATTTCTTTTTTGGTCTTTTTGAGACAGGGTCTCCCTGTAGCCCAGCGTGTCTGGAACTCACTCAGCAGACCAGCTGGGCCTTGAAACTCAAAAATATTGCCTGCCTCTTCGTCCGCGAGGGCTAGGATTAACTAAAAGGCCGTTGCGCCACCACGGCCTGCCAGTTTTTCCCATTTCGCCAAACACCCCCATGGTCAGGTTCTTCATAAGTCAATCAGCCCACTCTCTGGTACCAAATTTATACTGTATAGTCACTTTCTGTTTGCTGTTATAAACCACCATGACCAAAGAAAGAGAACTTATAAAAGGAGAGATTTTATTTGAGCTTACATTGATTAATGGTTCCAGGGAATTAGGAGTCATTGTGGTGGGAGAGTTGGTGGCGAGGCAGGGCGTAGCGAGCAGAGAGCCAGGGTTCACACCCCAACACAGCACCACCAACGGGACAAAATTCTAAATTACTTGAAGACCATGAAGGTCATTCTCATCCTTCAAACCACCACAGTGGATAAATTTGACATTTGAATCTCTGCAAAAGTGGATGAAGACACTTTTGCCCATGAAGGAGTAACTTGCCCATCTTCTGTAAACACCAAAGGTAAGACAAATACATGAAAATATACTTGTTTATGAGACATACAACAGGCTACGTTTGATGCTGTCCCCCTAAGGAAAGGGGATGAAGAGGGCAGGCAGTATAGTCGCCCCTCCCCAATGCTGTCTGGCCTGGCAACTATTTCCACAGTTTTAGAGCGCAAGAAGGGGCCCATGGCAGAGCCCTGGGTCTTGCATTAGTAAGTGCAAGTTTAGCCGGGCGTGGTGGCGCACGCCTTTATCCTAGCACTCGGAGCGAGGCAGAGAGGCGGAGTGGATCTTGTGAGTTCAAGCCAAGCCGGCCTGGTCTACACATGAGTTCGCAGACAGCTGGGGCTACAGGGAGACCTGTCTGCGAAAGACCAAAAAAACTAAAACAAGCAAAGTTGAGAAACGAAGCCGACAGCAGCTGGAATTTGCAGAAGACAATACGGGAGAAAAAGAGCTACAGGGAGGGAAAAGATGCAGATGTTTGCCTCTGGGACCCTGGACTTGGCGAAACACTTATCTCTGCCAGGTGAGATGAAACACTACACACACGACGGACACACACACAGAACGAAGACCGCCATAACAACATACACACACACAACACACCACACACACACACAGCTGCCAGGGAGCAATGAGCAAAAAAGCTACAGGGAGGAAAAGAAAGCTGCAGATGTGTGCTCTGGGACCCTGGACTTGCAAACACTTATCTCTGCCTGTGGAGATGAAACAACCAGCGACACACCACACACAGGAACACAGCAAGACAAACAAGAAAGCACACAGACACTACTACGACACAGACAATAAGAACAGCCACACCACACACCACACACACACCGACACACAAACACACACACACACAGCGCCAGGAGCAATGAAGCAAAAAAATACACGGGAGGAAAAGGCTGGCGGATGCTGTGTCTCTGTGTACCCTGGACTTGGCAGACACGTATCTCTCCGAGGTGAGATGAAACACACAGACACAGAGACCACACCACACACACCATCACACACACACACAGTCTGCCCGATGACAATTAGCAAAAAAAGCTACAGGGAGGTAAAAGCTGCAGTGTGGTGTCTGGGACCCTGGACTGGCAAAGCACTTAGCTCTGCCAAGTGGAAGATGAAACAAACCACACACGCACAACACAGTCTGTCAGGGTAGCAAATGTCAAAGTCATTTCCATGATTAGGAGACAGCGAAGTTCTTTGCAGTGATAATGGAAAGATAGTAGTATTGGACACCTAGGGATTTCAGAAGAGTCATGCCCAGTGTCTAGTTCTAGAGAACAGTCATAGCTTAAAAACAAGCCTTTATACCTGTGTTAAAAGAAGCAACACTTTGGGCTGGAGAGATTGGGCTCAGCATCCAGAAGAGCACTGGCTGCTCTTGCGTAGACCTTGGGTTTTGAGTTGAATCTCAGCACCCACATGGTGGTCTAGCAACCGCACTTGCGATCTCACAGTACCATGGGGATCCAACACCCTCTTCTGACGCTTGCACTGATAATTGTGACTACCTATATGACACCATATACAGCAGGAGTACACTCATACCCAAGCAAATAAATAGCGCCAGGCTTGGTGAGTGCCCACCTTAATCTAGGTCACCGGAGGCAGGAGCGGTGGAATCTGCTGTGAGTTCAAGCCAGCCTGGTCTACAGAGTGAGTTCGTGACAGCTGGGGCTACATGGTTGAGAACCCCGTCTCCAAAAGACCAAAAAAAAAAAAAAAAAATGATATATATAGATATATATATATCTATATATATATATATATATACAATAAAACCAGCATTCGAGCTCATGTAGTCTACACACAACACATTACCACGGTTCTGATCGCGCGATACAGGGTTTTCCCTCCAGTTGTTCATTGACTCATAACTCCTCTCACCAGAGTATGGAAAGACAAACTGGAAATTCCTTTTCGCTCCACGAGTCAGTTCTAGCAAGTAATTCTGTAGCAGCAGACACCTGCTCAGTGTCCTCCCATTCAGTTCCATTCTGATGTCTCCATGGACTTTGTGTCTGATCCCTCAGGACTCAGTCTCCAAGACCACTCCCTCTGTTTAGCTGCCAGCTCAAGCCTCTGTTTTATCTGCCTTCTGACTCATGCCATACATTGGGTTCCCACAACCCACTCATTGGGTTTGGCTAATTTGCTCAGGTGGCTCACAGAATTCAGAGAAACATTTACTTAGGTCTGCTGCTTGCTTATAAAAGATAACTTAATCCCTGCACGTTGGGGAGGCCGAGGCAAGGGATGCTTGTGAGTTCAATTCAGCCAGCCTGAGTCTACAGAGTGAGTTCCAGCGGACACTGGGCTACAGGGAGAGCCCTGTCTCGAAAAGACCAAAGATAAAAAAGATACTGATACAGATACAGATGAAAATCTCACCACAAGGTAAAAGCAGGTACACCTGCCTTTAGAACCTGCAGACATTCAGCTGTCTGGAAACTCGAAACACTATGCTTTTGGTCTTTATAGAGATCTCATTGCATAGGCATGATTGAAGCGTAAACAAACATGTCGAAATGTGATCTGACAGAGTAGGATCTGGGCCAAGAAAGCCTGCAGGTAGGTAGTAGTCCAGATTTTTTGGCAGGGTCTCGTTTGACAATGGAAAGTCTTCATAATCTATAATCAAACAAGGTAGATCAAATCAACATCTTTATGGCTTATCAGAGCGCATGGCAGGTGGGACGATTGGTAAGATATAGAGTTCCACTAGAAATCAGGATTTGACTGAAGAGGGAGGATATCCAGTTCTAAGTGACCCACCATGGGCTGCATAGTGAGACAAATCCACATCTCATATAAATTTATTTGTAGGCCTTCTCCGGCCAGTCATCGGTCCACACTCTACCAAGGTTTGTGCAACAGAGCACAAACCACTCTGGGAGTTTTGCCAGAGGGCAAAACTCAAAACTATTTCCAGTACAGGATTAAGGAAGCTTCTACCAATCATGCACAGAGAGCATCAGAGGATATCCAATGTTTGAAAAGGTCAACATCATGTAGTTACATAGTCTCAGCCTAACATGTTTCTATAGATGATCATGCATGTTTACAAGCCCAGTCGTGGGGGCTGAGGTCGGGGTTTGTCATGACTAATCATGGTGAGGGGCTTTATGTTCATGCAATGTTTGCCAGGAAGGTGCAAGAAATTCACCAAATGTGGCTCTATAATCGGCCTAGTGAGTGACTTACATGTCCCCCTTTTTTATTTACTTATAAATCACCCGAGGAGGGGGACATGGAAATTCTCCATAAAAAAACACATGTGCCTTGTTTCTTTTTTCTTTTTTTTTTTTTTTTTTTTTTTTTTTGTATTTTCGAGACAGGGTCTCCCTTTAAGTCCCAGCTGGCCTGGAGCTCACTCTGTAGACCAGGCTGGCCTTGAACTCACAGAGATCCGCCTGTCTCTGTCTCTGTCTCTGTCTCTGTCTCTGCCTCTGCCTCTGCCTCTGCCTCTGCCTCCCGAGTGCTAGGATTAAAGGCGTGCGCCACCATGCCCAGCTCTGGGCCTTGTTTCAACCCTCCAGTTGTGTCAAGGCCAGATGGGCCCAGACGGGGGCCTGAGTGGGGACATGTTTGTAGACAATTTTAGCCAACATTGCTATCTCTTGCTGTTGAGCCCTTACCCTAAACTAAAACAACCTGATACAACTGATCAAGACCAGAAACACAATTACCCAAAGCAAGAGTTTGAACAGGTTGCTGAACTGAGAGTCCCGTCATGTGCAACATGGCTTCTAATAAGGTTGCATGAATGTCCAATTGAGTCTATAAATTTAGGAGGCAGCAGCAGTGTTGAACCCTTCCGATGTCACTGATGACAGGTTATGGAGGCCTTGTGCTTGAGCTATTTGGTTGGAAATAGTGACTCTGGTAGTCACAGCTGAACTGATCAGCTCGTTTGGCTCAATTCAGGAGGCCCGTAAGCAGGAGTCCTGCATCTCATTGATAGCCATATAGAAAGAAAACATATTCCCCTTCTTGGAGGGCAGGGTTAATAAAGCATTTGGTGATATTTACAGTAACTAGAAGAAACCAAGCGACGAGCATGTAGAGAAAAAAGTGGCATTACTGGAGTCTGACCTCTTATGGCAGGAGAAACTGATGCCATAAGCCTTTTGGTGAAGGAAGGAAGAGAGGAAGGGAGAAAGGGAGGAAGGGAGAGAAGGGAGGGAGGGCCGTTCACATTGCTGGAGGAGCTGGAAGGTGACTCATTTTGTTTTCAAAATTAGGTTGTAGGTTGTTCTGCTGTGGGAATAGTTCTTACCTAATTAGAATAGGTGTCCTCAGTACACTACAGACACTTGAGATCCATCTGTCATTGGCTTTTAGGCCCCCTTCCAACTATTTGACCCTAACTACCTGACCCTGACCTGTCCCTGACCTGACCACCTGTCCTTAACCATCTTTCCCCCTCTGTATGGGACCACAGGCTAGAGAAAGCCCAAAGGCAAAAATAGGATGTGGTGCCTTCATCTCAAGACAGTTTTAAAGCAGATAAAGATGAAGGGGATGATGAAGGTCTTAAGAGCAAGGAAGAGGGGTCTCTAGTCCACCCCACCATGCCAGGAGGGGCTACCAGGTGCTGAGGTAGTTTCCCAGCAGGTGGGAGCACATGGGGGAGATGCTGCCTCCCCAGGCCCAATAGGCATAAATCCTATCCTCTTTGATGGCCTTCCTTAGCTCTGACAGGGATTGGGGGCTAGGAGGGTACCATGGCAAAGGGCACTGTGGTGCCAGGTTCACCAAAAAAGCAAGGATGGAGGTGCCAACAGTGAGGAAAAAGTCTCCTGTGAGGGAAAACCCCATGGGGGGCTGGGGGGAGTCCCTGTTTCAACCCATCCCTGGTCCCTTTGCTTGCAAAAGAGGCGAGACTAGGAGGTAGTGGACTCCTCCTGAGGGGGCCAATAGGGCAGCAAGGAAGGATATGAAGATGAAGGAAGGAGGGGGTGCACTCAAGGGCAGTGACTCCTCCCTCACTGAGTCTGATATTGGTACAGCACCACTTTCTGTTTCCTGTTCCTTCTGGAGCTGCTCGAAAGATGAACTTTTCCTGCCAGCCAGCTCCTTAGGGGTCAAGTAGTTTCTTTTTGCCTTTGGCCCTGCATGCAGCCTTGCTGGCCTCCCACTCTAGATCCTGCTCCCCTTCCTCTTCAACCAAGGGGCAAAATCTAGCAGGGTCTTCCATAGCTCCTGGGCCTGACTTTCACTAACTTCCAGGCCCTGCGACTGGAGCAGAGTACGCAGTTGATCTGGGGGGTCACTTGGTGTGATGGTGAATTACCCATCAAGGGGATCACTTACCCGAAACTCCAAGCTTGCAGTAGGTACGAGGGTCCCTGTTCAGAGGCCATGTTGACTGGTCATCCACACACTACCAAGGGTAAATGGATGGAGCAAAAGACCAATCAGCACAGAGAGTATCAGCATATCCAATCATTGAAAAGGTCAACCTAATCATCCAGTTACATAGTCTTCAGCCTACACCTGCTTCTATAGATGATCACGGTTGCTTACAAGCCCAACAGAGGCAGAGGGTGGGGGGGGAGTGGGGGGGCAACTAATCAGAGGAGGGACCTGCATGCAGCTGTTGCCAGGGAGGGCACCATGTTGGCGGTGCAGCAAGAAATTCTGTAAAATGGCTTACTAATCAGGCCCAGGAGTGGCCTACATTATTGAGAGTCAGAGGCAGGGATCTCTGAGTTTGAGGCCAGCCAGGGTTATAACTCCAGTTCCAGGGGAATGTAATGCTCTCTTCTAATGTCTACAGGTATTACATGACGTGGATGACCTTCCATACATGCAGGCAACACATTTATACACATAAAATAATAAAAATTGAAAAAAAACCAATTTTTTTAAATTGAGCTCAGAACCATGAATGAGTCAAAAAATACAGTTCCATACAAAAATATGATGTGGAGGAAGTAGAGAAGTGGCTCAGTAGTTAAGAGCACTGGCTACTCTTATAGGGAGAGTTCCTAGAACTCACATGGCAGAAACCAACCATCTATAACTCCAGTTCCATAGGATCTAATGCCCTCTTCTGGTTTCCAAGGGGATTGACCAACTGGGTGTACTTACATTACCTGCAGGCAAAACACTCATACACATAAAAATAAATTTAAATTTGCCCAGTGTGGTGGTGCACGCCTTTAATCCTAGCACTTGGGAGGCAAAGGCAGGTGGATCTTTGTGAGTTCAAGGCCCGCCTGGTCTACAGAGTAAGTTCCAGGTCAACTGGGGCTACACGGGTAGATCCTGTCTCCAAAAAACCAAAAACTAACTAAATAAATAAATTTTAATTTTAATTGACTGAAAAGCGATCTCAGGTCAGAATGTAGAAGTGAGAACTGTAAGATTACTAGATGAAAACATAACAACAAATCTTTCTGGCCTTAGGCAAAGATTTCTTAGGAAACAAAAAAGCTTAAGCCATTAAAAAATGATAGATATAAGCCGGACGTGGTGGTGCATGCCTTTATTCCTAGCACTTGGGAGGCAGAGGCAGGCAGATCTTTGTGAGTTCAAGGCCAGCCTGGTCTACAGAGTGAATTCCAGGACAGCTGGGGCTACAGGGAGNAAAAGGCCTCACCTCTGTACACAGGAGTCATGATTGATTTCTCTACTCAGCAGTCATTTTGAATATTTTAGAAAACAATCCTAACACTTGGGAGGCAGAGGTAGGCAGATCTTTGTGAGTTCAAGGCCAGCCTGGTCTACAGAGTGAATTCCAGGACAGCTGGGGCTACAGGGAGACCCTGTCTTGAAAAGACCAAAAATAAAAATAATAAAAAATGATAGATATTAAAATTTAAATTTCCTGGGTCTTAGAGAGATTGCTCAGCTAATAAGAGCACTGATTGCTCTTGCAGAGGACCTGGGTTTAGTTCCCACCATCCACATGGCAGCTAACAATCCTCCATAACTCCAGTTCCAGGGGATCCAATACCCTCTTCTGAACTCTGTGACATTGCATGAAATGTGCACTTAACATACATTCAAGCAATATACTCATACACATAAAATAATAATAAATAAAATATTTTTTAAAAGTTCCTGTTCCTCAAATTATGCTTTTTTTGTTGTTTTTGTTTTGTTTTGTTTTGTTCTTTAAGAGGAAAAAGTAAGAAAGGAAGGAGGCATTGTTGGTTAAAGGGTACAGTGTTTCAGCGCTAGCACTTGGGAGGCAGAGACAGGCAGATCTCTGTGAAATCAAGGTTACCCTGATCTACATAGTAAGGCTAGCTGTGGCTATAGGGAGACCAGAAATCACAAGGAATGTCTATTAATAGCCTTTGCCTGTTTTAGATGTGCACTGTCCTTTTACTGAGTTGTAAGAATTTCGCACATGTTCTAGCTGTAAGCACCTGGTCACATATTAATATTGTAAATATGTTCTCTCAGCTTACCTTTTTCTAAACAAACATTATTTTTAATTGACAACTCATAGAAGCAGAACTCTATAGTGACAGCTGATATTGGCTATCTTGGGATGGTAGGGTTGAGACTAACCGAAGGGATATTTTTAAATGATGGAAAATATTGTCTTTATTATGAAGGTTACATCAGTATATATTTTTCTCGAAACTCTTGGAATTATACACTTAATGCAGGTATACTTTTGTTGTGTGACTTACACCTCTATATTGTAAAGAGAAAGTGGGGGAAAGGCCCAAATGACCAAACTACTAATTTAACTGCTTGCTCAAGCAAACTTCAAAACTTCCAAGTCCAGGGGCTAAAGAGATGGCTCAGGAGTAAAGAGCCCTGCTATTCGAACCCAGGTTCAAATCTCAGCACCCACATAGCAGCTAACAACTGTCTGTAAGTAACTCCAGTTTTGAAGAATCTAATGCCCTCTTCTGTCCTCCTTGGGCATTACAGGATATAGGTGTACTTATGTATATGCAGGCATAATACTTGTACACATAAAATAAAAATAATTTAATTCCTACCACTTGGGAGGCAGAGACAGGCAGATCTCTATGAGTTCAAGGCCAGCCTGGTCTACAGAGTGAGTTCCAAGCCAGCTGGAGCTACAGGGAGACCCTGTCTCAAAAAGACCAAAAATTTAAAAATTTAAAAATTTAAAAGAAAACAAAACTTGGCAGTCCAAACACTTAACTATGTCTGTAACCATCACAGTATATAATCCCAAATTACTGGACAAGTGAGGAAGCAGGACATTGTGACCTATCTTCAGAAGAAAACCCAGTCAGTGTAAGCTGGAGGCCAGCTAGATGGTATAGTGAGTAAAAGCACTTACTAGGGGCTGGAGAGATGGCCTAGCGGTTAAGAGCACCGACTGCTCTTGGAGAGTTCCTGGGTTCGATCCCCAGCACCCACATGGTGGCTGAAAACCATCTTTAACTCCAGTTCCAGGGGAATCCCACACCCTCTTCTGACCTCCGCGACATTGCATGACACAGGTGTACAAACCTGCATGCAGACAGTACATTCATACACATAGAAGAATAAATAAAAATTTTTTAAAAAAAGCACTTACTAGACGAGTCTGACAACCTGAGGTGGATCCCTAGAACTCACCATGGATAGAGAAAACCAAATCCCAAACATTGTCCTCTGAACTCCACAGGAACATCATGATATGTATACTCTCACACACATTACACACAAATAATAAATGTAAGTATATCAAGAAATAGAGACTGAGACACCCAGCTTGTGGACTAAGCTACTACTAGGGTTTCAGCCTCTTCAGAGTATTAATTGCCATTTTTGAACTACCCAGGCTTTTACGGACACCAGTACAGGAGGATTAAGACAGGACGTGGTGCTTACTGGACCTCATTTGGTGACCATGGGAAGGGAAAACCCCGGTGTGGAGCACAAGGGCAGGACTGATGGTTGTTTGGGTTTGCCAAGGAGGAGCCTTCAAACATGACATCTTTCAGCCTAATTTTTTTTAAAAATCATAAGCTGAAGATGCTAAACGATATATGTAGCATGCATATATGCATATTTTGGAGTGATGCTAGAAGGAACACATACAGAAATAAACAAAAATGCCAGGCGTGGTGGTGCACGCCTTTAATCCTAGCACTTGGGAGGCAGAGGCAGGCGGATCTTTGTGAGTTCAAGGCCAGCCTGGTCTACAGAGGGAGTTCAGGCAGGATAGCTGGGAAGCTACAGGGAGACCCTGTCTGGAAAAGACCAAAAAAAGAAAAAGAAAAAGACTGGGTCAAAGAACTGATTGAAACGGTGAACTTCTGCTCAAAATAGTAAACTTCTGCATCAAAAACTTTAAAAGAGACTGAGAAAAAGATGAAAAACGTGTTTGGCAGAATGCATGAGCTCTGGTGGGGTGGGGGGCAAGGAATGGTGAATGGGTCTAGACTGGATGGAAATTTTGTATGAAATGCACAAAGCTTCAATAAAAATTGGCTTTGAAAAAAAAAATAGAGATTATATGTTCACCCAAAAAGGATTTTAAAACAATTATAAGTATGCCAGAGAATGTTTGTGTTGTATGTATATGTTCATATGAGTGTGTGTGTGTATGTGTGTGTGTGCACCCATGTGTATGAAAGTCAGAAGTTGATAGCATTTGTCTTCCTCAGTTGCTTTCTACTTTATTTTTTGAGTCTGAGTCTCTCACTGAACCTGGAGCTCATTGACTTGGCTAGGCTGGCCAGTGAGCCGTGGGGATTCGCCTGTCTCTGTTCCCCGTGCTGGGATTGCAGACATAAGCTGCTACACCAGACGTTTACCTGGGTGCTAGGGATCTGAACTCAGGTCTTTGTGCTTACATGGTAGGTATCTATAGATTGAGCCACCTCCCCAGTCTCCCTCTAAAGGTTTTAAAGGAAAATCAGATCATATCCAGGAGTACGATATATATATATNTTTTGGCTTTTTGAGACAGGGTCTCCTTTAGTCCCAGCTGGCCTGGAGCTCACTATGTAGACCAGGCAGGCCTTGAACTCCCAGACATCCACCTGCCTCTGCTTCCCAAGTGCTAGGATTAAAGGCATGCGCCACCAATGGATTGAGTGCCACCTGGCACTCAGTGGATTTTTTAAGGAACCACATGGAATTTATGGAATGGAAAGTAAATTTTCCAAAAAATTCACTGAACAGATTTAACAGAAAATTGGACTGTGTGGAAGAATAGATTACTGAAGTGGAAAACATACAAGAGAATTACAAATTGAAGTGCAGAAAGAGAAATACTGAAAGGAAAATGAAGTTATAATAACCCATAAAAGGCTACAGGGAGACCCTGTCTCAAAAAGACCAAAAAAATAAATAAATAAAAATAACCCATAAAAGAATATCAAAGGTCTAGTATATAATTGGACTTTCAGAAGGGATAAGAACGGAAAGAGCAAGAAAGCTATTTGAAGAAATAAATGGTGGCTGAGCATTTTCCAAAGCTGATGGAAACTGTAAAATCACAGATCCAAGAAGCTTAAATGAATTCCAGGAAGAATAAACAGAAAAATCACAGTAAGCCACAGTGAGGTTGGATTGCTCAAAAGCAGTGATAAAAAGAAAACCGTAAAAGCCTCTAGAAGAAAAAGTCATTACATTACAAGGAAGTAAACATAAGAATTAATAGAGATTTTTTTTCTTGAGGTTATGTGAGCCAGAACACAATCAAACAATGTCTTTCAAATATGGATAGTTAAAACCTGTCAGCTCAGAATTCTGTATCTTGTGCGACATGCCTTTCATAAATGAAGGCAGATTTCTTGGATTACAGAAATATACCATTATGCCCAGCTCCTCAGGTACTTTCTTAACATTACAAGCTGTCTGTCTTAGAAGCAAAAGCAGTATGGTTTTAGGCCCCTAGAATCCACATGGAGAATTTATTGTTCCTCTCTCTACCTTCCCCTGCACTGCTATGGAGCATTGTGAGTGCCAGGTCCTAAGCATCTCTTGATAACTCTATATCACTGGGTTCAAGCTGCCTGAGTTAGTAGAATCCCTGACCCCACTGCTTTTTTTCAGTGCTGAGAATTAAACCCATAGTCTTGCCTTTGCCCGTGCCAGGCAAGCTGTCTGCTACTGAGCCACACACCCAGTTCTTTAATCCTAGCACTTGGGAGCCAGAGATGAGCATCTTTGTGAAATTAGACTCATCCTGGTCTACATAGCAAGTTCCTGGCCATCTGAGGCTACAGGGAAGACCTTGTCTCAAAAAAATAAAATAAAGGGGGCTGGGCATGGTGGTGCACGCCTTTAATCCTAGCACTTGGGCGGCAGAGGCAGGCGGATCTTTGTGAGTTCAAGGCCAGCCTGGTCTACAGAGTTAGTTCCAGGACAGCTGGGGCTACAGGGAGACCCTGTCTCAAAAACACCAAAACATAAATAAATAAATAAATAAATAAATAAATAAATAAATAAATACTCCAGCCGGGCGTGGTGGTGCACACCTTTAATCCCAGCACTCAGGAGGCAGAGGCAGGCGGATCTTTGTGAGTTCAAGGCCAGCTGGGGCTACAGGGAGACCCTGTCTCAAAAAGAAGAAAAAAAATGACAGAAACATTATGATAAATACCTCCAGTACCAAATAGGTCAGCAAAGAATATGAGATATTGCTTCAGATCAAATTGAAAATGGAAAAAAGAAAATAGAGCAGCAGCTTCAGGTTCTGCAAAGGTGCAAGCATTCCATGTTCAGTAAAAATTTCCTGAAGACTTAAGAGTGGTGAACCTGGTGGCTAGCCTCCATACCTTGAACTCTGCCGTACCATTGTATTGGTATTAGTATCTGTAAACAGCAGGATTGTCTTAGGTGTTGTGTGACATCTGAGAATAGATTATTTTTTATTTTATTTATTTTTGTATGTGTATAAATGTACTGTCTGCATGCAAGTTTGTGCACCCGTGTCGTGCAATGCCGCAGAGGTCAGAAGAGGGTGTCAGATTCCCCTGGAACTGGAGTTCTCCTGGAATTGGAGTTTCAGACGGTTCTCGGCCGCCATGTGGGTGCTGGGGATCGAACTTGGGTCCTCTGTAAGAGCGGTCGGCGCTCTTAACCGCTAGGCCATCTCTCCAGCCCCTGAGAATAGATTATTAACAGGACTCATTCTTTAACTTGGGTACACTCTCTCACTTGCTTGGCCAGATGACTTGCTCTGTGAAACTAACTGCTGTGACCAGTGGCACTCAGAGAGTCCAGCCCTTGTGGGAGGAGCTGGGAGTTGGGCGGGGCAGGTTTGGAGTGGATCCCTAGTCAGCCCCAGGGATGCATCTTGGCTGCAGCCTTACAAGAGGTCATGTTAGATACTCAGCTAAGCCAACAAATGTTTATTGTTTTCAGCCATTGGGTTTTAAAGTGATGTGTAACACAGTGGTACATGATGTAGCAAAGCTGAAGTTGAGAAATTTGATCTTGGCTCTTCATAAGTCTGCAGTCTGCTTAGGAAAGCCAATTACTTGAACAAGTAACTCTCTGTCCTAGGCTTGTGAGCTGAGTGGGCAAAGGTCAATTCCAGTTTATCTGCCCATGGGTAGAAAAGTGAGAACTGAGGGAAGGGAAGTAACCTTGGTGAGCAGGACTCCCAGAGTCCCCAGAGTGGGCTGAAGAATTGCTTCCCCTCCTGAGCTCTGGAAGGTGGATTCACCAGCAGACATGTAAGCCAACAGAGGAGCTGCTTGCCCCATCCATCTTCAGGGCCTCAGAGAGGTAGTTGGTCTTTCTTAATTGGCCTTGTTCTTAGGTTGCTCAGTGCTCATATTTTGGTAACAAAGCTGAGTTTCTACAGTCCACACTGGGTTGGTAGACAAAACTGTATTTGAAGGTATTTTTTGTTGTATAGTAAGCCTTTGAATTACATGTGAGAGTCAAACAGAGGCCAGTATTTGAAACAGCCTGCTCACTCTGTGTGTGGTGACTTTTTACACATTTTCCATCTCTTCTATGTAAAGGGGCCTTGATGGATTCCCTCTTCATTGAAAGCCCCAGGAGCCCTCTCCCATTGCTAAAGTCCCAGTTTATATACAGTGCAGAGCTTGGTTTTGTCCAACCACCTGCTCTCTTCTAGAATGTGTTTACGCATAATCACCATCCTCCTAATTCGTGTGTGTGTGTGTGTGTGTGTGCGCGCGCGCGCCATGTGCATGGGGACCTGTGAGTGCATCAAATCTCTTGGAGCTGTAGTTATAGGAAGCTGTGAGCCACCCAACATACATACTAAGGAACCAAAGTCCACTCCACTGGAAGAGCAGCAGTGCTCTTAACCATTGAGCCATCTCTTCAGCCCTTTACCTCATTTTCTGAGCCAGGGTCTCTCACTGAACCTGGAGCTGTTTGGTTTGGCTGGGCTGGCCAGCTAATTAGCCTCAGGGTCCCACCTGCCTCTACTCTCCCCAGTGCTGGAGCCATGCTCAGCCGCATCACTACCAGACCTTTACATGCATGTCAGGGACCAGAACTCTCCAGCTCCTTATGAGATTATTTGTGTGTGTGTGTGTGCGCGTGTGTGCGTGTGTGTGTGTGTGTGTGTGTGTGTGTGTGTGTGTGTGTGTGTGTGTCTCCTTGGGAAAAGAATTGATGTGTTTCTGTTTGTTTTGTTTTGTATCAGGATACAAATGCACTTAGGGAGGCTGTTGGGACAGGCAGGCAGGCAAGTACTTGTTTCCAAAGGGAAAGTTCCTAGCCCAGGATCAAATGTGAACCAGCCAGGCCTGTAGCGTTTGTAGACCAGGGAATGGATGAGATTTAGCCTGGAGGTCATTATGTGAGTTCTAGAATCAGATTTAGGCCCTGGCCTCTCATGGCCACCATACTTTGTTGCATACAGGCAATTAATTTTCCAGTGCTGTGTGACTTCATCCCAGATAACTTTATACCTCTAAGATTGTTTCTTGTCTTCAAGATGAGGGGGCAGCCGGGCGTGGTGGTGCTCGCCTTTAATCCTAGCACTTGGAAGGCAGAGGCAGGCAGATATCTGTGAGTTCAAGGCCAGCCTGGTCTACAGAGTGAGCTCCAGGACAGCTGGAGCTACAGGGAGACCCTGTCTCAAAAAGACCAAAAAAAAAAAAAAAGAAAAAAAGAGGGAGTTGATTACCTGCCTTGATGGAATCTTAAGAGAATTGAGTAAGATAAAGTGCTTAGTATGGTACATGCTGAGTGAATGTAAACCTGCTGTTGCCCACTTGGGCACTTTGCACAGCAGTTGGACCTGGGGAGGTAGGCCAGTTTCCACTGTATCATCACTTAATATGCAGCTCTTATCCCAACACTTCATGTCCAGGTGCAACTGGAGGGATTGAGTGGCTCTCTTGAGCTTCCCAGCAGGTCAGAGTAAGGGAGAACTAGACCCAGTTGTCCTACTTCCCAGTCCTCTCTTCTCCACCACCTACTCTACTTCTGTTTCTTTTGCATTTGTCTCAGTGTTTGTTCTACACTGTGGCATGAGAAAGGAAACTTCCTATGTATGGACTGCTTTTCCTGAGTGACATTGTACACCTTGACCACAACAGCCCAGGAGCAGAAGCAACACCCAGTGGGGAGGAGCCTGAAGCTTGCAGTGATGGTGAAGGGATGTTGCACAGGCTTGGCAAATATGAGGTCTCCTGCCCACTCCCAGTAGCAGAGCAGGTGTACAGTTGCTCAACAGCCTGAACTACACTGGGGGGCGATAGCAGGAACAGCCAAAGCAGGGCTTGTCAAAGGAGCCGGTTTGGCCTCTTCACTGTACCAGACATTCTCACTTAGAACCTACACTGAGATTTGAATTGACTTCTTACCATAGATCATGACATTTTGAGTCATTCTTGTGTGATATAGATATAGACCCTCTCCACCTTCAGGATCAAATGACCTTCTGGAATTGTTTTTGCCATCTAGGTTTAAAAACTTGGGGTGCATGGGGCTGGAGAGATAGCCTAGCGGTTAAGAGTGCCAACTGCTCTTGCAGAGGACCCAGGTTCTATCCCCAGCACCCACATGGCAGCTGAGAACCGTCTGTAACTCCAATTCCAGGAGAACCCCAGTTCCAGGGCAATCCGACACCCTCTTCTGACCTCCGCGGCATTGCACGACACGGGCGCACAAACCTACATGCAGACAGTACATTCATACACATAAAAAAATAAATAAATAAAAATTAAAAAAAATAGAAAATAGGGGCTGGAGAGATAGCCTAGCGGTTAAGAGCACCGACGCTCTTGCAGAGGACCCGGGTTCGATCCCCAGCACCCACATGGCGGCTAAGAACCGTCTGTAACTCCAATTCCAGGAGAACTCCAGTTCCAGGGGAATCTGAGACCCTCTTCTGACCTCCGCGGCATTGCACGACACGGGTGCACAGACCTGCATGCAAACAATACATTATTACACATACAAAAAAAAAAAAAAAAAAAAAAAGAAAATAAAAACTTGGGGTGCAGTGTATATAGAGGTCAGAGGACAGTTTTGTGGATTCATTTCTTTCACCTTTATGTGGGTTCCAGGGATCAAGTCCAGATCACCAGATTTGGGCAGCAAATGCCTTGGTCTTTTTGCAGACCTAGGTTTACCTTCTGAAATGCTCTTCTTGACCTTTGCTAATCCAGATTACACAAAGAGGTCTGAGTTACAAGCTTTACATTTGTGCCTAGAGACTAGACTCACTCATCCCTGATACTGAATCCAGGCCAGTGGAAGGTAAAGGTAAGTAATGTCCTTGCTTCATCAGTTGCCACCTATAGGTCTTCAGCAAGTTCCTTAACTACTCTGAGCATCAATTTCTTCATCTAAAAATTAGGATGATTCTGTCTACCTCATAGCTTGAGTGATGGATAATTAATTTATTGCAATGTCTGCTGGGAGCCGTCCATCTTACTGACATTAACAATACCTTATCTGATCAGGCTATCTCTGAAATCCTCATGGGAACCCAGCTGAATGCATATTGAGTAGATAGCAGATGAAGCTGTTTGTCCCTGAAGATGAGGCAAAGTGCTATGGTGACCATGTTAGGTGAACCTGTCTTCAGTCTCCCTCACACTGCTCTCCCAAACGAGCCAACTGTTCAAGGGAACATGCAGTGCTCACCAGGGCTACTAGAAGACAAAGCTGCCTCTCTGTGAATATCCCCTTTGCAAATAAAAAGTATATGACTGTTAGGGGTAGGAGAAATGCCTCAGAGGTAAGAGCATCTTCTGTTCTTACAGAAGACCTGGGTTCGGTTTCCACATGGTGGCTTACTACTGTCTGTAACTCTAGCTGCAGGGATCCAACATTGTCTTTTGGTGTCCTCGAGTACAAGGCATGTGTTCTAGTTTCTCTTCCATTGCTGTGACAAAACACTCTGACGGACACCAACTTGGGGAGGAAAGGGTTTATTCAGCTCACATCTCCTGGGTCATAGTTCATCACTCAGGGAGCCCAAGGTAGGAACTCAGGACAGGAACCTGGAGGCAGGAGCTGAGGCACAGGCCATGGAGGAATGCTGCTTACTGGCTTGGTCCCCTGGCCCATGCCCAGCCTGCCCTCTTATATGATACACAACAACCTGCCCAGGGTGGCACCACCCATAGTGGGCTGGGCCCTTCCACATTGCTCAACAATCAAGACAGTACTCCACAGATGTAGCCAAAGGCCAGTCCAATGGAACCAATTCCCCAATTGAGGCTCCCTCATCCCATGTGTGTCAAGTTGACACTAAAGCTATCCAGCACAGCATGTTAAATAGTACACATATATACATGCAGGCAAACACATACATAAAATAAAAATAAATAAATCTGTGACCTGCAGACAGTACGAGGTCAATTGGAATCAGCATTGAGTGGAGCAGTACACCATGTTTTCTCCTAATGAAATGCTTTACAGTCAAGTGGTCGGACTGAATTGACCATTTTGCATTCAGTGCTTTGGTTTTGCTGTTTAATCCCAAGACCTTTACCCTTTCTGTCAAAGTTCACATAGTGAAAACATCAGCATAGTGCCCTAATGCCATGTTTAGACTCCCTATGCAACTAGAATGACTCAGAAACCTTAGGCTACAGGAATGGAAATCCTGTTTGTGATTTGCAGGTCATCACTTGTGACAAGGCGGGTGGCAGTCTGCTCTGCCGTAGGAAGGAGACTGCTGCCATGCTCCCTAGAAAGTAAGGGATCAGCCTTTATAGAAGAGTTAAGCAGGAGTACCCATATCACATCTAAGAAACAGAGTCCAGCATCATTCTAAAAGTTTGGTGAATGAGGTTACTTTGAAGATTAGTCCTATAAATAGGTGGAGGACCTTTAATATCAGAAGTGTCTTATCCAATACAATCAGGATTGATTATTGATTTGCTAATGTTTAAAAGGGAGTGAAAGTGGGAAATCCTTCAAAAGTAGAAACAGAGTCAGGAGAGGTGGCCCAGCAGTTAAAAGAGCACTTGCTCCTCTTGTAGAGGACCTGGTTTGGTTCCCAGCGCCCACCTCAGGTGGCTCACAGCCACTTATGACTCCAGTTCCAGGGAGTCGGATGTCCTCCTTTGCCCTCCATGGTCACCTGCAGGCATGTGGTACACAGAGACTCATACAGATAATACAAATAGGTAAATAAATGTTTTAAAAAGTAGAAACATGCCATGGACATTTTATTTTAATTTGTGGCTGTTGGTATAGAGTAAGAACAGACCTCTGGCATGACACACAGGGAAAGAACTTGTCCATCCTAGAGTGACACTGTAGCTGTGACCCTATGCCTGGCTCAGTAGAGACTACACTGATTCAGAGATCTGCTTTCTGTCCACATCCAGTGAGTTCTGCCTACTGGACACTTTGCTGTTAGAAGCAAAATTTTTAGATTATTTGGGTTTGAGGACAGCTATTAATTACTTAATATGATTACCCAAATTATATTTCTGACTTTTAAAATTATTTTTCTCAGCAGCAGGGACCTGTATCCTCTGTGTGTGTGTGTGTGTGTGTGTGTGTGTGTGTGTGTGTGTGTGTACACCAGGCATTTTACCAATTTAGCCATATCCCAAGCCCCTGTATTTTTTGTTTTTTCTTATCATAAAAGTAATATATGTTTACTTAGGTTTACTGTAGCTAACCAGCACATTGTGAAAATACATACCACAAAAGTAAGTTTTCTGTAACTCCATGCTCTAAGACAAGCAATGCTGAGCAGTTAATTGTATATGCTTCCAAATTTCTGCATGTATATTTCTTTTTGTCTTCTTTCTTTTCATTTTTGAGACCAAGTCCCACTCTGTAGCCCACCATGACCTAGAACTTACTATGTAGCTCAGATTGGCCTTGAACTTGTGAACAGTCCTATTGTCTCAGCCTCCCAAGTGCTGGGATACATAGGATCATAGGCATTAACCACCATACCTAGCTTGTTCTTATTTCCATTTAAATAAAAATGGGTACATGTACATACTTACTGTTTTGGTAACTTGCTTTTTATTACCGCTTAATAGTATCTTTTTCTTTTTTAATTTTTATTTTATGTGTATGAGTGTTTTACCTGCATATATGTAAGTGTACCTGTATCATGCAAAACCCATGGAGGTCAGAAGAGGGTGTCAGATTCCCTGGAACTGGAGTTACAGATGGTTAGCCACCACATGGGTGCTAGGAACCAAAATCTGATCCTCAACAAGAGCAGTAAGTACTCTTAACTCCCAAGCCAGCTCTCTGGCCCCCAATAGTATATTTTACTGTCTCTGTAGATGGACCTAGCTCATTTGGGGATTTTGTACTTTGGAGGTGTTGGCCATCCCAAGGATAGGTAAGTAGAGCTCCCACCACTGAACTATTTGGCCCAATCGTACTATTTTTTTTTTTTTTTTTTGTTAGTCTTTTTGAGACGGGTCTCTCTGTAGCCTCAGCTGTCCTGGAATCACTATGTAGACCAGGCTGGCCTTGAACTCACAAAGATCCACCTGCCTCTGCCTCCTGAGGCTAGGATTAAAGGCATGCACCACCATGCCCAGCCCAATTGTACATGTACTTTTTTTTTTTTTTTTTTTTTTTTTTTATATGTGTGAATGTACTGTCTGCATGTAGGTTTGTGCACCCATGTCGTGCAATGCTGCGGAGGTCAGAAGAGGGTGTCGGATTCCCCTGGAACTGGAGTTCTGGAATTGGAGTTACAGACGATTCTCAGCCGCCATGTGGGTGCTGGGGATTGAACCCGGGTCCTCTGCAAGAGCAGTCGGCTCTCTTAACCGCTAGGCAATGTCTTCAGCCCTGTACTTGTACTTTCTAAGCAGTTTTATTCAGTTATATTTAGCCCCTTCAGTAGTGCTGGATAGCTAGTGGCTTTTCAGTTTTCCACTCTTGCCAGGGTGCTGGAGAAAACACTCTTATCTACAGACTTGTGCATGTTTGAGTTGGTGCCACTGTAGAAGGAAATGATAGTCATAGAACTTCTGGGTCACAGTATGTAAAGTATCCATAATGGTTAGATTGGCAACAGTACTTACACGTTGTCTATAAATTGATAGAAAACACACACACACACACACACACACACACACACACACACACACACACATCCATTATTAGGTAACATTTCTGGATTTCTTTGTCCAAGGCATTCAGAATAGCAGTGCAGAGGTCTACAAAGCAGGAGGTGTGTCATATCTTCATGAGTTCCTGACACTAGCTTGTCTGCAGCTGCCCAGGGGCACTGGTGAGATGGGATAGGGTCATTCCACGCCACCATGTTTCTACTTGGAATTTTCATCAGGATTCAGGAAGGAGTTACACAATAGTCAAAGCCCTCATTAGGACAAATTCACAGGTCTCCAGCTCCTGGTTCATGGGTCAGACTGCATCCTGAAGGCTTCATCCTCCTCCTATTACCAACTCCCAGGTTCTGAAACAGCATTTAGGATACATCTACCTACACAATCTCTGGACCCAAGGAAGTTCAAGTCACAGAGACCACCTTGACAATAGAAAAGAGCCTTCTTTGGCCTGAATTTTTCTGGGCACCAAGATCACAGATTCTTTTCCCCACATTTACCAAGACATTGTACGATTTATTTTTCTTTCAGCCCTATCTATTTCTTAATACCTACTAAATGTTTTAATCTTTGTTTATCTGGGTAAAAATAATGATTAAGTTGCATTTTTAAACTTTTTTTTAAAGAATTTTTTTTATTAAAAAAATTTTTTTATTTCTGTATGTGTATGAATGTACTGTCTGCATGTAGGTCTGTGCACCCATGTCATGCAATGCCTCGGAGGTCAGAAGAGGGTGTCAGATTCCCCTGGAACTGGAGTTCTCCTGGAATTGGAGTTTCAGATGGTTCTCAGCCGCCATGTGGGTGCTGGGGATCGAACCCGGGTCCTCTGTAAGAGCGGTTGGCGCTCTTAACCACTAGGCCATCTCTCCAGCCCCTTATTTATTATTTTTATGTGTATGAATGTACTGTCTACATGTAGGTCGGTGCACCGTGTTGTGCAATGCCGCGGAGGTCAGAAAAGGGTGTCGGATTCCCCTGGAACTGGAGTTAAAGACGGTTTTTAGCCACCATGTGGGTGCTGGGAATTGAACCTAGGTCCTCTGCAAGAGCAGTTGGCACTCTTAACCGCTGAGCCATCTCTCCAGCCCCCAAGTTGCATTTTTAAACTAGTGTTATCAAAGCTTGTATTCTTGCATATCAACCTTTAGTATCTTTCTGTCAAACAGAATGCTCTGTGAGGTATTGCACAGTGGTGATGCTTGCTGTCTACTGTGATCATTTTCATTAGCAGATGCACCATTGTTTCCTCTGGGAATAGGGCTCCCCGAGGAAACAAAGGCTTCACGGACTGTGTTCAGAGAAGTAAGCATATTTGCTAGTTTAGGTGTTTTGAGGGGTCATTTGTCTCTCAGAGCCTTTGGCTGGACCTTTCCAATGTTAGCTAACTTAGAATCCGGGCCTTATCCAATCCAGGAAAATATCAAGTTCTTACCCAAAGCTGCACATGAGCACTTAGATTCATAACAGACCCAGTCACTTGATTCTGGCTTCTGAGGGCAGATGTGGTGATCAAGACCTTGGTGGGCCAGTTCTTCCTGCTTACATTAGTTAGCAAGAAGAAAGAAGAAAGGCTGGGGTAGCTGTCCTCTGGTATTCTTGCTGGCAGCTTCCTTTGTCTAAGATGAAAGCAATTTTGGTCTTTTTGCAGCTAAGCTAGAAGAACTTGTCATGAAAATTCATGGAACTTATTGAAATCAAAATAAATGCCCAGACATGCCTCGAGAAACAGGCCTTGAGTGACAATCTGAATGAATTCTTTTTTTTTTTTAATTGTATTTATTTATTTATTTTTAACAAATCTAGACCTGTGTTCCCGCTCATTCCCCCACCCCGTCAGAGCTCGTGCATTCTGCCAAACATGCTTTCCATCTCTTAGTCTTTCTCAATATTTTCCATGGGGACGTTGACTGTTTTGAGCAGAAGTTCACTGTTTCAGTCAGTTCTTTGATGCAGTATTTTCTGTTGTTGTTGTTGTTTCCAAAATGCATTATGTCCAACTGCTTTGTACAGAAGCTCAGGGGGCCCTACACAAGAAATACTTACAACTGGGTAATTGGCACTAGCATCCACAGATGAGGGATACCATTCGTCGTTTGTTTTTCTGGGACTGTGTTACTTCACTCAGCATGATGTCCTCTAGCTCCAGCCATTTTCCTGCAAAGCTCGTGATGTCGTCTTTCTTTACTGCTGCATAGAACTCCATTGTGTAGATGTACCACATTTTCTCTATCCACTCGTCAGTTGAGGGGCATTTAGGTTGGTTCCAGCTCCTTGCTATTGTGAAGAGAGCTGAAATAAACATGGCCGTGCATGTATCTCTGTGGTGGCGTAAGTCTTGAGGGTACATGCCCAGGAGTGGTATGGCTGGGTCGGGTGGCAAGTTCATTCCAAGTCTTCCAAGGGTTCTCCACACTGCTTTCCATAGTGGCTGTACGAGTTTACATTCCCACCAGCAGTGGATGAGTGTTCCCCTTTCCCCACAACCTCTCCAGCACTTGGTATCATTTGTTTTCTTGATCCTAGCCAGTCTTATTGGAGTAAGATGATATCTTAAAGTNTAAAGTGGACTTTGTGGTCGGAAGACTTGGTCTCTCATAACGTTTGGTGCACCAGAGTTGGTGCATTATATTGCATTAACTGCCTAAAATCTCTTGGTGAATTGTCCTTTGATTACAACCTTGTAAGGCTGGCTGAGAGATTGCCTAGCAATTTAAGAGCGCCAACTGCTTCTGCAGAGGACCCGGATTCAATTCTACCGCAACCCCACATGGTGGCCTGAGAACCATCTTTAACCAAAGTTCCAGGAGCACAAACTCCAGTCCGGGGACTCCAATGCCCCTTTTACCTCTGCGGGCACTGCCGACACGTGGGAAAAAACAACCTTTAACATTGCAGGACAGTACCATTCAATCACTGAAAATAAATAAATAAAAATTTTTAAAAAAGAAAAAAAGTAATGGCCCTTGTCTTTCTGATTTCTTTTACTTGACATTCTTATTTATGATCTGATGATTAAAATAGCACACACTGCTTTCTTTTTGGTACCATTTGCTGGAATATTTTTTTCCTCTCTTCACTTTTAAGAGGGTGCCTGTCCCTTGAAGGTAAGATTGTTTCTTGAGACAGATATGATGGTTCTGTTTTCTAATCCAGTCTTTTCCCAGTCTATGTCTTTTGCTTGCCTGGAATTTAGTACATAATATTTAAGTGTCTGAGATGATACGTTGTGTGTTGCTTCTAGACTTTTGCCTTATTATTATTTGAGGTTTTGGTTTAGGTTTATTAATTATGCAGTTAGGATTGGATTGGATTGTATCTTTATAGGGTGCATTGCGGGTGGTTGATAAGTCTTATATCCTTTTGCAATTGAGTTCAAGTATTATCCACAGAAGGGTGGGGTGAAGGGAAATGGCAGGACCAAACGATCAGCAATCAGCTCGCCAAGGCACCCAGTTCCTACCTGTCTTCCCCTCTTCCTGCCGCTGGGCTCAGGAGATCTCCCTGAATGAATTCTTTTGTTCTGCAGACGTTATTCAACTATCTGATAGGAGCCAGGCTCTATCTAGGTGCCCGAGATGAATAGGCTTGAAGAGACCAGAAGTTCCTGACCCTATAGAGCTGGCATGCTATTGAGGAGAAGACAGTAGTCAAGGAAACATGTGGTGGCTCAGGCCTATAATCCCAGCTGTTTAGCAGGCGGACCTAGGAAGATCACAAGTTCAAACACTGCTGGGATACAAAGCAAATTCCAGCCGAGCTTGAACAACTTAGACCTTGTCTCAAAGTAAAACAAACAAAAAGGGCTAGGAATATAGTTTGGTCAAGATGCCAAGGAGGCCCTGGATTCAGTCTCTAGTACCAAAAAAGGGAGGAGGGAGGAAGAAGAAGGGAAAATCCTGAAAATCTCTAAGCATGGTAGAAGGGCTACAACAGGGAGATGGGGTTGATGAATAGGCATGGTTCATACCTGTAATGCAGAGATCTGGAGAGGCTTCCAAGGAGCTGACCTGAAAGCTAAGACAGGATGAGAAGAGGGAGCCAGCTGCTTGTTGGTCTGGGGCAGAGTGTTGCAGACAAGATGGAGTGTGGGTATATGGTGCAGAGGCCTGTGTGACTGGACTGAATGGGGGGCAGATCTCTGCCGTGAAGAACCTTGACTGGAGAAGGAGCCTGACTTTTATCCTCAATACTGGGAAAAGGCATGGGATGATTTTGTGTGTGTGTGTGTGTGTGTGTTGTGTTGTGTTGTGTTTTTGAGAAAGGATCTCCCTGCAGCCCCAGCTGGCCTGGAACTCACAGAGATCCACCTACCTCTGCCTCCCAACTGCTGGGATTAAAGGTGTGTACCACCATGCCCAACAATGTGTTTATAATTTTAAAAGTGTTATATACATAAAGTAACGTGCACAGATCTTTAGTTTAAAGTTTGGTGAGCTGGGCATGGTGGCGCACACCTTTAATCCTAGCACTTGGGAGGCAGAGGCAGGCGGATCTTTGTGAGTTCAAGGCCAGCCTGGTCTACAGAGTGAGTTCCAGGACAGCTGGTGCTACAGGGAGACCCTGTCTCGAAAAGACCAAAAAAATAAATAATAAATAAAGTTTGGTGAATTTATGTATCATGGGAATTTTAAGTTGGGAGGACAACATAATTCTATCTGTATTTTAGACCATTGACAGCTTGTGGCAGATGGATGAATGGGTGGATGAATAGATGAACCAACAGTGTTCTCTCTTATTACATAAAACATAGTATGGCTCTGAGCAGGTTATTTTATGGAAGAGAGTGATCGAAGGTGGCATTTGTTCTCTCTCTGCTGAATGAGTTTAACTCAGAAAACTGTCAGTTGACTTGAGCTTGGAACTGCAGAGCTTGCAGTCCCCTGGAGGTGCTTGTTGATTGTGGTGAGCAGATGTGGCCCAGGTTTGCCTGTCAGTAGACCCAGCCAATTCAGCCTTCTCTTTGCTGAGGATGGGTCACGTGCTGTTTACAACAGCTGAACAGACATGTGGATCTTTATCCGTGTGTTATGATTTTCAGGGTTATTTCAAAGGTCTTTCTTGAAAGATAACTTCTCCATTAACCTTTTCGAGTACCTGGAATTCCAGTGTTCAGATGTCTTGTTAAGATAGAATGTAGCGGGGCTGGAGAGATAGCCTAGCGGTTAAGATCACTGACTGCTCTTGCAGAGGACCCAGGTTCGATCCCCAGCACCCACATGGCGGCTAAGAACTGTCTTTAACTCCAGTTCCAGGGGAATCTGACTCCCTCTTCTGACCTCCGTGACATTGCACGACACAGGTGCACAAACCTACAAGCAGACAGTACATTCATACACATACAAAAATAAAAATTAAATTAAAAAAAATGTAGCCGGGGTGTGGTGGTGCACGCCTTTACTCCTAGCACTTGGGAGGCAGAGGCAGGCGGATCTTTGTGAGTTCAAGGCCAGCCTGGTCTACAGAGTGAGCTCTAGGCCAGCCGGGGATACAGGGAGACCCTGTCTGGAAAAGAAAAAAAAAAAAAAAAGATAGAATGTAACTGTCATGAGTCACTGTGCTCTTTGACAAGAGTTGGTTGAATTCCTTCCCGGTGTAATCAGGGGAGAAAATGGGATGTAGGGCAGACGGGTTTGACCATTTGGGAACCACCATTCAACTTATTACAGCTCCTAACTACATTCTACGGGAAAACTCAACCTACTTGCTGCTCCTAATAGACTCACCTGAAATGTAAACTTGAAAGAAAAGAGATCAGAAAGGATATACCATATACATGTTACCCCCCCCAATAGTGTGGCTGCCCATAGTGTATATTTATATAAGTGTTACCCCCCCCAAATAATGTGGTTGCCCATAGTGTATATTTATATAAATGTCCCCCCCCAAAATAATGTGGCTGCCCATAGTCTATATTTATAATTCCAGCACTTGGGAGACTGAAGCAGGAAGATTTCGCATTCAAGGCCCATTTAAAGCAAGATTTTATTTAGAAAGAAAGAAAAGAAAGAACATCTGGATGTGGAGTTTCATGCTTTAATCATAGCTCTTGGGAAGCAGAAGCAGGTGGACCTCTGTGTGAACAAGGCCACCCCTGTCTACAAAGTCAGCTGAGGCTCTGGAGATCCTGTCTAAAAAAAAAAAAATAGATAACATATTTTAAAAACATACCCTGAATTTTCTAGATTTCATATATGTATCTTTTCCAAAAGGTGTGTTTTAATTCAAAGGTGAGAAAGAATGGAGGAGATGGAGGTTGTTTTAAGCATGTTAGATGGTATGCAGCATAATTAGATTTAAAGTTCTTGAGAGGAAGGAGCTGTCCATAGTTTTAGCTCCAGCACTGAGCAAATGCTCTGTGCAGGTGAGAGTGGGAGGAATGAGAGGGGCAGTTGATGAGGTCAGGGGCAAGAAAGACTTAGAAAACACTCTCAGCACAAGGCAGTGATGGGTTGCATGGGTTTGATGGTAGGGACGAGGACAGGGAGTGTCCACAACAGCCTTCATTTGCAGTATCTCAGAGATTTACAGTTGAGAGGAAAGTAAGGAAGAGCACTTCAATCATAAGATGCGGCAGAGCTGGGCAAGCTGGCAGGGGGGGTAGAGGTGGCCGAGAGGCTGGCAGACAGAGAGCCTGCAGGTGGCGTGTCACTGGGAGGCCCAAGCTGTCCCATAGTATCCTACTGGAGTGGAGACTGCCAAGCCCTCAGTATAGAAGCCTGAGATGGAAACTTTTCCCCAAGAGTTGAGAACAAGCCAGAGGAGCACTTAGGACATTGAAAGAACGGGGAGGGTAAAAAACACAGTTGGGGAGGCCTATGATTCCGAGCCGTGTGCAGCGAGGGAAGAAAACGGGGCTGGCCTACAGAGATCAGGTTGCAGCTGAAAGATCCATATGCTTCTGCAACCAACTGGGGGTGGGGGGTGGCTCAGCCTAGGACTTGGGACATCAGTGCAGAGAGGAGAGGGAATACAGGGTGCTAGGCAGGAATCGAGGAAAGAGCTTTGCTCTCCTGAACTCTTGTTCTGTGCCAGTGTTTCTGTATTTACCCATTTCATCTTGATGATAACCTGGAGAGTCTTTTTTTTTTTTTGTATGTGTATGAATGTACTGTCTGAATGTAGGTTTGTGCACCCATGTCGTGCAATGCCGCGGAGGTCAGAAGAGGGTCTCGGATTTCCCTGGAACTGGAGTTCTCCTGGAATTGGAGTTACAGACGGTTCTTAGCTGCCATGTGGATGCTGGGGATCGAACCCGGGTCCTCTGCAAGAGCAGTCGGTGCTCTTAACTGCTAGGCCATCTCTCCAGCCCAATAACCTGGAGAGTCTTAGCAGTACCCTGCTTCCTGCCTCCTTTCCTTCTTTCCTTTCTCCGTTCCTTCCTTCCTTTCTTCCTCCCTCCTTTCCTTATTTCCCTTATCCCTTCCTTCCTCCGTCCTTATTTCCTTCCTTCTGCCTCTCTCTCTCTCCCTCTCTCTCTCTCTCTCTCTCTCTCTCTCTCTCTCTCTCTCTCTCTCTCCCTCTCCACCCCCCTCTCTCTCTCTCTAATTAGCAAGTTAGAGACAGATGATTTGAAAGCATCTTTGTAAATCCCCACTCTTGGCCATTCCTTGAAAGGCTTAGAATGCTGTAGACACATGTACAAAAGCCAAGAACCTGCTTAAGTTAGGACCTCTCCATGGCTTAGAGGCAGTTTGCACATAGTAGCTTTGAGCAACAGTAAGGGACCTATGTGAAGGACCAGGTTTCATTAACCGCCAGGGACCCTACAGGGCCAGCCAGTCTCCAGCTTCTTGGCTTTTTTCCTCTCTTTGCTCTTAAAGGGCTCTAGAGCCTTTCATTCCAGCTCTGGTATAGAGTCTGACCCAGCCTGAAAGCATACCTGCTTCCTTTCCTCTAGCCCTGCCTGGGCCCTTGTCAATGTAAAAGAAGGCAAGACCCATGTAAAGAAGGCAAGGGTTTTTCATGTTCATCTTTTGCTGAATGCCACCTGTCACTTAGCAGTCCCTTTAAAAAATATTTTTTTAATAATTTATTTGCAAGTATTTCCTATGTTATTGTGTCTAGATATGCTTTTTTTAATAAACGTGGGAGGAATGAGAGGGGCAGTTGATGAGGTCAGGGGCAAGAAAGACTTAGAAAACACTCTCAGCATAAGGCAGTGATGGGTTGCATGGGTTTGATGGTAGGGACGAGGACAGGGAGTGTCCACAACAGCCTTCATTTGCAGTATCTCAGAGATTTACAGTTGAGAGGAAAGCAAGGAAGAGCACTTCAATCACAAGATGCGGCAGAGCTGGGCAAGCTGGCCTGGTAGGTGGCACTTTGCTTAGTCTGTTGGTTCCATATGAGTGAATTCTCTCTGTTCTGCTGCAGCATAATTAGTTGGGATGTCAGTTGTCCTACAGCTCTGCCTGAGCTATGAGTCTTGTTTTGGGTGGCTTTTTAGGGAGTCACCAGAGTCCCTCAGAGAACATTCTAATTCCCCGGGCCTGGCCACTCCTGACTTTCTATCTGTAGAAAGTCTGTATCTCCCCTAGTTTCCCCACCCCAGGGTTACCACACTCAGATGAAATGAAAGATTCCCACCACCACAGGCCTCCCCACCATCCTCGTTTTCATGGCCATAGCTACACAGTAGCTCAATGTTTAGAAAACAGCCATTATCATCTGCCCAGCCCTCCCATGCCTGCAAGTGAACTTGCTTTCCTTTAGCCCAAGATCTCAAATGGGTCTCCCTGCTCCCATGCCCCCTCCATTTCAGCAGTTGTCGGTTCAGCAGCAGAGTGAGCCTAAGCAGGCTGCAGCTGCCATCAGGCAGAAAAGAGCAGCACTTTCCCTGGCTTCAGGGTGGGGCCATTTGGCTCCACTGTGCCTTCCTTAGGTCTTAGATGACCTCCCCTCATACACAGTTCACACCAGCTTCCCAGATTGCCCTGAACAGAGTTCACCATCACACCAACCGATGTGCTCCATATTTCACCCCACTTTCCCATGTAAAGAAGGCAAGGGTTTTTCATGTTCATCTTCTGCTGAATGCCACCTGTCACTTAGTAGTCCCTTTAAAAAAATTTTTTTTTATGTGTATGAATGTACTGTCTGCATGTCTGTGCACCCATGTCATGCAATGCCATGGAGGCCAGAAGAGAGTGTCGGATTCCCCTGGAGCTGGAGTTCTCCTGGAATTGGAGTTACAGATGGTTCTCAGCCACCATGTGGGTGCTGGGGATCGGACCCAGGTCCTCTGCAAGAGCAGTCAGTGCTCTTAACCACTAGGCCATCTCTCCAGCCCCACTTTAAAAAATATTTTTAATAATCTATTTGGAAGTATTTCCATACTACGTTATTGATTGTGTCTAGATATATATGCCTTTTTTAATAAACAGTGCTTAATATTGAATTGTTTATATGTGTACATACCCCATGATATATACATACCCCTGCTGATACTTATTGACATTGGTTTCTTTCCAGGTTCATTATGATAGTATTGCTATAATGACATCTGTATACATCTTGGTATATGTGCAATGATATTTGTAGAATACATACCTCGGAGTTTATTGCACAGTAAAAGCACATGGGTATTTAATATTTTGATAGACTTTAACAAGTTGAACTTTGGTTTTATTAGCTAATTTTTCTGGAGTATGTTTTCTCTTCAACTCTTTATTGTGAAACACATTAGATCCATTGAAAAGTCTAAATAATAGTGTAATAGATGCTCAAAAGTCCTTGATCTGGTCCATAAATTACTGTGTTTCTACATGAATGAGTTTGCTCTAGTTATCATAACAGAATCTCACTGAGTGGATGGCTCAAATGATAGCCATTTCTCTTCTTTCAGTTCTAAAAGGTGAAGGCTGAGATGAAAGGGATGGTCAGCAGGTCTGTTTCTTCTGCCGCCTCTCTCCTGGGCCTGCAGATGGCTGCTTCTTACCAAGTCCTCACATAGTCTTTTCTTGGTATATTCTTATGTCTGTGTCCTCATGTGGTCTTTTCTTGGTATATTCGTATGGCTGTGTCCTCATGTGGTCTTTTCTTGGTATATTCGAATGGCTGTGTCCTCACGTGGTCTTTTCTTGGTATATTCATATGGCTGTGTACTCAGTTCCTCCTCTCATAAGGAAACTAGTCATACTGGGTCAGGGCCCACTCACAGGACTTCATTTTACCTGAAGGACGATGTCTTCAAAGGGAGCTGTCTCCAAATGCAGTCACTAGACCCCATCCCTTAGTACCATATTTGTTTACATTACCCTTTATCACACTAATATAATTATGATGGTGGATTTATTATTTAATTACTTTTTTATAGTTGTAATGTATTTTATGCTATTTGTGGTATAATCTAACATATACAGTGTGTAATTTCCCCCATAAACAGAAGGAAAATTGCAGCCACTCAGATACTTAAGTGCGTATCTTATAGGAATGAGAACATTTGCCCTATGTTTGATGGTTTTTACCTTATAAGTATGGGGACAGAAGAATTGATGGACATAAAGTATCTCTGGCCCTAGTGTTCTAGTTTGTCTTCCATTGCTGTGACAAAACACTCTGACCAACACCAACTTGGGGAGGAAAGGGTTTATTCAGCTTACATCTCCTGGGTCACAGTTCATCACTTAGGGAGCCCAAGGCAGGAACTCAGGGCAGGAACCTGGAGGCAGGAGCTGAAGCACAGGCCATGGAGGAATGCTGTTTGTACTTATTCAGAGAGCAGGGTTTCTTGGTTTGGGTGTGTTTTCTCTCCTGTTACCCTCCTCCTCCTCCTCCTCCTCCTCCTCCTCCTCCTCCTCTTCTTCCTCCTCTTCCTCTTGCTGCTGCTGCATTATCGCTGGCAGCTGGGGACTTCTCCAGAAGTTGGTTCTCACCTGCTCCCAGTTGTGATGTGTCTTCCATGGGCTTAAGTCACTGTTTTCTTTCTAGGTGTTTTTCTGTGAGTACATATCATACAAGTAGCACTTCCAGTGTTTGTTTTAGTAGACGCAGTCATTGTGGGATTACCGTTTAGAGGTGCAGGGAGTCATGTAGCCTTGAAACTTTATTTATTCTGGTTTAAACAGTTTGCCTGTGCACAACTCAGGTGCAAACCTGGTGAGTCCTTTGCCACTGAGACTGAGCAGGTTGTTGCTGACCCGTCAGTAACTAGAGGACAGCTACTGAGAGCTGTGAGTGGAGCCAAGGTCCCTCCTCAGTCCCTCCCCCCTGAAACCCATCATCTGCACAGTGAGAGCTGCTTTTCCAAACCAATTCCAGCAGGCCTTTGCTTAGCATCTTCTCTGGGTCTTCCTTGCCTACAGAATTGATTCCAGACTCCTTAATCCAGTACCCGAGATCCTCCCTCACGTGGCCCCTGTTCAGTGTGTCATCCCGTGCCTGTGGCTGCTCCAGCGGGTTCTCTTGTTATGTGCTATATTGAGCCAAATTATTCCAAACTCACTGCCATGTTGAATTGGTACACTGTGAGCTTCTGAAAGTATCTTCTTTCCTCTCTGGTCTTTCAACAAACTCCTCTCCAGCCCCGACCATCTCTATTAGGTATTACCGTCCTAACAACTGCCTTTCTGCCCCCAGCCTTAGAGACTCTTCTCTAGCACTTTCTACCCTGGTAGCATGGTTATATGTCTCTCCCCCTATTTGCTGTGCAGCTGACTATACATGTGTATCCTCAGTGTCTGACTTGGATTAGATACCTGGTAAACTTCAAGGGTAGATGGCTAGGTTTGTCCTCAGACAGAACATATCCTAAAGTTAGAAACAACTCTATTCTCCAAAAGAAAAAGAAAAGAAAAGAAAAGAAAAGAAACAACTCTATTCTCCTTTGTTGTTTCCAGTACCTACCCAAGTGAGTCTTATCACAAGGAAGGAAAAGATAGGTTTACATATACTGTGAGAGAAGTCATGCTTTGTGTCTAGTTCTGAAGAGTCCATGCTATTCATCTCTGTAACCTTCACTGAGCTTATCCTGTGTTGTCCCCTGTTAGCAGAGACAGTATCTTAGCAATATAAGCAGCAGGTGAACTGATAACCCAACTTGTGCATATTCTTTACTTTGCTATTGGTTTGAGAAAAGTGATGTCTGTCTGTTCTTCCAGTCAAACGCTTCAGAGAACCAAAGCATGAAAGGCGACCATGGAGGATATGGTATGTACCAAAGTACTAACTCACTCTTAGAGTGCTTTTCACTGTGTTAGGGTTTTGGTTGGGGGGGGCTGGTGAGGGGTGTATTGGAGTGGGTCAAGGTTAGAATATGAGAAATTATATACCACATAAAGTGTGTGGAATCCCTCAGTTGAGTTAATCATTAAGAATGGTATGATATGGGGCTGGAGAGATAGCCTAGCGGTTAAGAGCACCGACTGCTCTTGCAGAGGACCTGGGTTCGATCCCCAGCACCCACATGGCGGCTGAGAACCGTCTGTAACTCCAATTCCAGGAGAACTCCAGGTCCAGGGGAATCCGAGACCCTCTTCTGACCTCCTCGGCATTGCACGACATGGGTGCACAGACCTACATGCAGATAGTGCACACATACAAAATTAAATAAAATAAAAAAATAAAAAAGAATGTTATGATGTGAAAGAAAGCACTTATGTTTTTCCAAATAACTTTTGATCCCTACCTTTATTTTTCTTTCTTTTTTTTAATTAAAAAAATTTATTTTTTTATGTGTATGAGTGTACTGTCTGCGTGTAGGTTGGTGCACCTGTGTCATGTAATGCCGCGGAGATCAGAAGAGGGCGTTGGATTCACTTGGAACTGGAGTTAAAGACAGTTCTTAGACGCCATGTGGGTGCTGGGAAGCGAACCTGGGTCCTCTGCAAGAGCAGTTGGTGCTCTTAACTGCTGAGCCATCTCTCCAGCCCCCCCTACCTTTATTTTTCTAAGATTGATTTTATCATTTGTTCATGTGTATATGTGCGTGTATGTAAATGTCAGGAGCACAGGCCAGAGGAGGGCCTAGGATCCCCTGGAGCTAGAGTTAGAGGCAGTTGTGAGCCGCCTGATACTGATTCTGGGAACTGAACATACATGTTAAAACACACACACACACACACACACACACACACACACACAAATAAGCCAGGCGTGGTGGTGCATGCCTTTAATCTCAGCACTTGGGAGGCAAAGGCAGGCAGATCTCTGTGAGTTCAAGGCCATCCTGGTCTACAGAGTGAGTTCCAGGCCTGCTGTGGCTATAGGGAGGCCCTGTCTCAAAAATACCAAAAAACAGAAAAACAAAAAAACAAAATCTTAGGACAAAAGGTATTCCTGGCACACCTGCCACTCAGGAAATGACAGAGGGAGTTGTGCGTGGTCAGGAGCTCAAGTGTATGATGTAGATCTCTAAATATCAAACATCCTCATTTCATAGAGAATGGCTCTGCACTAACAGTCTTGCAGTCATAAACTGGTGGAGAAGCTTCATAAATAGACTCCAAGGACAAAACTCCAAAGCCATAAGTCATTTGGAAAGAGACAGCCAGCTCTTTAAGATGTCAGCATGTGTTGTGTTTGTGGCCACCCTAGGCTGGCCCTGCCCTAATAAAGCTTCCATTTCCCCTTCAAAAAAGAAATCTCATAATCATGTTGATAAAGGACTTTTATAAAATGTCATACACGGACTTGATGCTTCTTAAAGACATTATTCCCAAATAAGAATTGTTGGTTGTGTTCCCCCACTCACTGATTCTCTCTAATCTGGGTATTTAGTCCTATTCTCGTGGCAGGTAGGGGACCTGGTGAAGATATAGATGGGAGCCCCTCTGTGTCTTATGCATGTTGTCCTTTGCTCCCCCCCTTGCCACAGAGCTTAGGTTTTGATCTATCTGCTCTGTTCATTGTCCCCAAAGTGGATGCTACTCTCCTGTGAGATTGATAATATTGCTGGTTCTGTTTTATGCAGGTTTTTAGACACTTCCAAACAAGCCATAGGGATGCTGTTCATCCACTTCGCAAATGTATACCTAGCAGATCTCACTGAAGAGGACCCTTGTTCACTGTAAGTGGCTTGTATTTGAATCTTCCCTTGATTGAAAATATGGCCAGTCTTACTTTCTCCTGCCAGTGCAGCCCTCTGGCTTGGGGAAGGCACCCCACTTTCTCCTCTGGATTCCCCTCTAGTTCATCTTGTGTATGCCTTCATGAGCTCACACACCTAGATGGTCGGTTGACTCTGGACTTTGATAGTCACCTTGTACATCGACTTTCTGCTAATTAGTCCAAGGTCAGTCCTTTGGCTTTCTAGTTCCTTTGTGGTCCCAGGTTCACGGCAGCCCCCAATAGGATATAGAAACACTGCAGGAGTGGCTCTGTGCCAGTACAAAACACATGGGATCTTCTCTGTGGTGTGAGACTCAAATAGAGTTGTTTATTGACCGTCACTGACCTCTTTGACTTAAAGAGCATTAGCTGAGCTGGGCATGGTGTACACACACACAGGCCTTTGATCCCAGCAGGAGGCAGAGGAAGGCAGATCTCTGAATGGAAGGCAAACCTAGTCTATCTACATAGCTGGCCAGAGTTACATAGTGAGACCGTACCTCAAGATAAAACCAAAAAGGTAAAACAAAAAAAAAAAAAAAAAAAAAAGAGCCTCAGCTGTTCCACCTTGCCACAGAACACCCAGAGCAATGTGTCTGAAATCTTAACCAAGCTTTGTAAGCTTTGCTAGTAGGAGTGCTCCTTCCCCTAGCAGATGGTGTGGCAGAGGCTTCACCCTGCTGCCCTGTCTGCAGAGCAGCACTGCCCTACAGATTCTATTATCCCTACATCAGGTTGTAGGCACAGAAAGGTTATAGCTCCTCAGCTCACACAACAGTGTTGGAGCTGGACTTAAGTAGTCTGGTTGGCTCCAGAGCCCCATGGTAATTTGTTGCCTTGAATCCTCTATGTTAAATACAGATTATTAAAAACTTGGTCTTGCCAGGCATGGTGGCGCACGCCTTTAGTCCCAGCACTCGGGAGGCAGAGGCATTCGGATCTCTGTAAGTTCAAGGCCAGCCTGGTCTACAGAGCAAGTTCCAGGCCAGCTGGGGTTACAAGGAGACCCTGTCTCAACATCCCGTCCAGTCTCACCCCCCCAAAAAAAAAACAAACCACCTTGGTCTTTTTGGAAACATACATTAGGTTCCAAAAGTATTTGGTTAGTGTAGAATAAATGCAAAGCTGGATATACCTATTGTCCTTGTTATTTTTCAGGCTGGGTCTCAGACAGAGGACTCAGGTGTGAGCATTCCACACCAAGTAGATGTAGACAGAGCAGGAGCTTCCTTGCCAGAGAGGAAATTCCTTTGGAAGCCTGAACTGTTTTTTCTGACTCTGGTCTGAGAGTGACCCCTTGTGACTTCAAGGAGGAAGGGCAGGCAAAAGAAAGCTGCTCCCTTCCTCCCCACGCTAAGGTTTCTGGATCCTGGGAACCAAGTACAGCATGCTGCCCCTATATTGGAGTGCTGTGGATATCACAAAGCCCAGACTGGGGCAGAAGACTGCTAGTCTGCATAAAGAATCTCAAATTCTAGCATCTTGAAGCCAAATCTTGAAGTGTTCTCAGGCTTATCTGTAGAGTTCAGAGCCATGAGGTGTCACAGAGAGTCAGGACCTGGCCCTTTGTTCCTGTTTCTCACTTTGTCTGTCCTAGAGAGTTGTGGCTAACGGCCGGCAGTGCTCAGTTAGATCTGGGTGCAGCGCCCTTGAGGGAGGACAGGTAGGCAAAGGGTTTTGGTGATGAAGATGGTTTTATGTCAAGCAAGTGAAAAATAGACCTTGTAATAAAGTGTGGTCACTCTGGGCATGCTTCTGGCTCTCCTCTCTCCAATCTTCTGACTTTTCCCTCAGGGCAACAGAGCTCTCTCATTGAAGTATAAAAGTCAAGGCGGAGCTAGGTGTGGTGGCGCACACCTTTAATCTCAGCGGTCAGGAGGTAGAGGCAGGTGGATCTCTGTGACTTCAAGGCCAGCCTGGTCTACAGAGCAAGGTCCAGGTCAGCTGGTACTAAAGGGAGACCCTGTGTCAAAAATACCCAAAAAAAGTCAAGGCTGGGGTATAGTTCAGTGATAGCACTTGCATAGTTTGTGCATAGCTAGGTTCTATCCGGAGCCCTGCTACAAAAAATTAAAGTGAAAGTATTACTTGCATATAACTACAGTCAGGGATGAGCCTAAGCTGTATGGCCTCAGAGGCCATTTTCTTTGAACTGCCCTGCAAAAGTTGTACTTGTGGGACCTCATGTGGCCTGGACCATCAGGGAATGAACAGAACCATTTAATGGATTTATTGTTGTCAGTTAGGTTTTGTTTTCCAGTCAATTTCCTTAGCTACTTCAGATACTCTGTCTTCTGTTGAATCTTGACCTTGGCATATACACTTGAAGTTTGGGAAGTTTTTGTTTTGGGTTTTTCATAGTAGTAGTGTTTTATTTTGTTGTTGTTTTGTTTGGTTGGCTATTTTGTTGTTTTGTTTTTTTGCTTTTTGGTCTTTTTGAGCCAGGGTCTCCTTGTAGCCCCAGCTGGCCTGTAACTCACTCTGTAGATCAGGCTGGCCATGAACTCACAGAGAGATTCACCTGCCTCTGCCTCTGCCTCCTGAGTGCTGGGATTAAAGGTATATGCTACCATGACTAGCCTATACTTGAAGTTTTTAAAGTTTCTTTCTCCTTCCTAGAAGTGAAAGGCTCTTACATGAGCACATTTAAGGTTACCACCACCCCCAGAACAAGGCCAAAGACTGGGTCTGATAGCCTTGACCTCTGACCATGGTAAGCACTGCACGGAGGTCCCAGCTTTTTGCTTCCTGACAGTGGAGGTGTGGCCTGTCTTTCCAGATACCTCATTAACTTCCTTCTGGACGCTACTGTTGGCATGCTGCTCATCTATGTGGGAGTGCGTGCTGTCAGCGTCTTGGTGGAGTGGCAGCAGTGGGAATCCCTGCGCTTTGGTGAATATGGTAATGTCCATGGACACTGGGTGGGGCCTGTGGGGGCCTGCTTGCCCTGTGTACTTAGGAAACTAGAAAAGGTTTGGGAGCTGGCAATGTCTCTCTGTGTGTATAAGGTTTTAGGGCCTACATATCACTCCCCTGGGGGAAAAGGTAGAGGTGTGGACTTGACTGTCAAGACTCTTACTTTTGTGGCAGAGAAAGTGGCAAAAAAAACAGGAGACAGCCTAGATGGTGGGGAGGATCCAGACATTTGCCCCATCTCCCAGAGGCCACCTACAGGACTGCAAGACCACCTCCTTATGCTGAGCCTCCACAGATCACCTTATCTGCCCACCATAGGAGAGATGGGCGCAGCTCTCACTGGGGGATGTGGTCCATGGGGATGCAGAAGCCCTGCCCCCACCACAGGAGAGATGGGCGCAGCTCTCACTGGGGGATGTGGTCCATGGGGATGCAGAAGCCCCGTCCCCACCACAGGAGAGATGGGCGCAGCTCTCACTGGGAGATGTGGTCCATGGGGAGGCAGAAGCCCCGCCCCCACCACAGGAGAGATGGGCGCAGCTCTCACTTGGGTATGTGGTCCATGGGGATGCAGAAGCCCCGCCCCCACCACAGGAGAGATGGGCGCAGCTCTCATTTGGGGATGTGGTCCATGGGGAGGCAGAAGCCCCGCCCCCACCACAGGAGAGATGGGCGCAGCTCTCACTGGGGGATGTGGTCCATGGGAGGCAGAAGCCCCTCCCTCTTTCTGCTCCACACTTGTGTTTGTCCCATCACTTGGTTACTCTACTGACAGAGTCAAGCCCACATGGCCAGGAATGGACATCTCTTTGGAGGCCTTGCTTTCTCATTCACTGTAAGCTTGTCTCCCACCTGATATTTGGATGTGCCAGTCCCCCAGACATGAGGCCCATCCTCAGAGATACAAGGCTTAAAACCAGCAACTTGTATGTACTACTATCTTATCAGACCCCATGTCACACACCTCGACTAGGAAGCTGCTTTCATGCTGGCTGTTAGCATGAGGAACAGTTGAAGGTGCCCTCGCTAGTGAGATGTCTTTGAGGATTTTGAAGACAGGCCCTCTAGTCTGCAAGCAGGAGCTTCTTCTCTGGAGGAGCGTCAATGGAGCTTCACCACAAGAGGGCAGCAGGGCAAGAGGTGGACTGTGGGTAGAATTCTGGATCCAGACTGTGGGCCCAGAGGCCATTCACCTCTGGAATGACTGATGGTTTAAAAGGGTGGATGATGGGGCTGGAGAGATGACCTAGCGGTTAAGAGCGCCGACCGCTCTTACAGAGGACCCGGGTTCGATCCCCAGCACCCACACGGCGGCCGAGAGCCGTCTGAAACTCCAATTCCAGGAGAACTCCAGTTCCAGGGGAATCCGAGACCCTCTTCTGACCTCCGCGGCATTGCACGACACTGGTGCACAAACCTGCATGCAGACAGTACATTGATACACATACCGAAAATAAATTTAAAAAAAAAAATTAAAAAAAAATAAAAGGGTGGATGATTCGCGGAGCTTGATGTGCTGTGGGTATTTCTAGAAATCTTGAGAATTGTTCATCTCCATTGAAGGGAGATGAGCTCAGGAGAAGCTTTTCTCAGCCTGTTACTTGATGCCAATGAGTCACTGACTTAAGTTAGTGTCGAACACACAGCATGTGCCTTAGGACTCAAGGGAATATTTTTGAGATGCCCTGAATCATGGAGTCTTCAGCTTGTAGGATGGAAATGAGCCATAGCCCATGTGGTCATCCTCATTTATAGAATAGGCACCCAGAGGAGTCAGATGACATAACAGGCAGTGCCTGGTTGGGGCTCGTGGCCTCTGCACCAGAATTCCTAAACTTCTGCTCCCTTCACAAACACTGTTCACTTTGTACTTTTGCTGTTGAGACCCTGCCAGTATTATATGGGTCCTCCCCCCCCCTCCCCCCAGTTACCTATTGACCTGGGAGTAAGAGTCAGGTCTGGCCCTAATAAATTGTGTTAGGGTAACATCCGTTCCTAAACAGGTTTTATCTGCTTCCCCAAGAGTAGAGAAAAAGGAAGACGGCAATGGCTGTGTGTAAGCCTTGTCTTCTCTTGGCCTGGCCTTTCTTAGCTCATTCCCTTCAGTTACTCCCATTGGGAACCAGAATCTTCAAGCCACATTGTCTGTGAGAAAACTTGTTATTGTCCTGGACGATCCCAAGTCCTGCCCAGATTATCTCCTCATGTACCTGTGGCTTTGTAGTTATTAATCTATTTTGTTTTCTATTGCTGCTATACAGAGTAACACAGGCTTAATGGCTTAAGATACCCAAATTGATTATGTGATAGTTCCTCCAGAAGTCAACCCGGTTCTAGTAGATTAACAACAAAGTATCAGTGGGGCTGGATCCTTCTGGAGGTGATAACAGATGATGGTTCTACTGTCCTGCCAGCTGTAGAAGCTGTGTTCATTTCTTGGCTCTCTTCTGTTTTCAGAACAGCAGTCCAGTTCTTCCCACATTGTACCAATCTGACTTTCCACTTTAAAGTGCCTCTGTAACTACCTTGTATGCACTTGTATACTTCATATACTCTTGCTACTTAAAGTCTGAATAGCAGCCTTAATGCCATTAGCAGCCAGGATTCCCTCTCAGCTAAGTCTCAGTACATATTGATGTGTTCTTGAGATTGGGATGTGGACCTCTTTGCAGGACCATCATTCTGGTTACTACACTCATGAACTTCCCTGACCACTTGAGACATGAACTCCATGTAGTCTGCACAGCTCTCTTCTCAGGTAAACAAAGAAGAGGAGGTTTGATCTCTAGGTAGGTTTGCTTGGTTCCTAGAAGAGGTCGTAACTTGGAACATAAGTAACAATTAGTTGGTTTGAGGGGTGAGCAGTTCTGGGTGATAAGTGGTGTGGTTTGATGAGCAAGGCACTCTTCCCTGAAAGCAAGATTATGTTCCACAGCACTGTGCTTTGTGGGCCTTGCTGCCTGCCCTTATTCAAATGGTCCCTTCCAGAAGCCTCTCAACACAGATGAGTTCCTCCTTTTGGCTTCCATTCCTAGAGCTTTGCTTAAGGAAGTAGTCCACCAATGTGAAACATTCATGTCCCTTGGGTAATGAAAAGCAGGACGCACTGAGCATGCCTAGCATGTTTGTCCTTTAGAGACCAGATTATAGAGAGAACTTGAAAGGCTGGGGGCGGGGGGCGGAAACGGGACAGAAATGAGCTAACAAACTAGCATCTTGACCTGGGGCCTCAAGGACTTGGAGGAGATGGGACATTGGAGCAGACCTGGGTGCGCTGTTTGTTTTCACTAGTGGTTTTGAACATTATTATTTTATTATCAAATTGAAAACACAGGTAGTGGCAGCTCAGTTGTATAGCACAGACTCAGAAAAAAGACAGAAGGAGGGAAAAGCATTTTTCTCTTCTGTCAGTCACTCACTGCTTACATGCAAATGGAGTGAACACACTCTGATAAGAGTTTGTGGGGCAATGAATAAATGGTATCACTTGTCTGCTGACTTCCAGACACACCAGTCCCACTTCAGAGACATTTCCCAATGGTACTTCCTGTCTTCTTATCCCTATTCTTGTTTAAAAGTTTTAGCAAATAGTTTCATCTCTTGTTTGGGAAACTTTGCTCTCTGAGGTCAGATGGTTTACCAAAAGCATTGCCCAGCTCTGTTGCCAACTTCACAGGGAGAGATGGTATCTCTGAAGTAGTTTGCTCTGGCTCAGATGCCCTGACCCAGAGGCAGGGGTAGATAGGAGGGCCTTAGGAGGCAGCTAGTACTTTTCTGCATGCTTTCTGCCCTTCTGGCGTTTTCCAGAAAAGGGAGCAGTGAGGTCTGGTGCTTTGTTCATTACAGCTGTGTAAAGGCATTCACTTGTGTCTCCACTGTGTACAATTGGCAGGTTCAGACAGAGCTAGGGGCCTACGGCATGGGCCTGGATGGGGATTGCTATGGAAACAGTAGAATCAAATGAGAAGCTGGAAATTTCCTTCTGGGCCAGACTCTTTTCTCACAGCCTGCACTGGGGCTTATGCACTCTTGAATGTTAATTTGTCCCTATTCTGGTCCGTAGAGCTCGAGTAGCACATCCAAAGCCAGTCCTGCTACCCACTACCCCCAAAACCACCTCTCCCACTTTGAGGAGGTATATGTGGCTCCCTGGGTCCTATTCCAAGGTTCTATCTGTCATTAGATCATTCTCTAGAGAGACTGGTTCTCTACCCTTCATTGAGTCCCTTTTTAAAGCATTCTAGAGGTGCTCCAGGGCCCATGTGTATCCCACTATGGACTGTTAGGCCTTTCCCATCTATTTTGTAAGCATAGCAACTGACAGGCCCACAAAACAGCCTCTGTTACAGCTACTGGCCTCAGCCTGTTACTACTATGTCCTTGCGTTAAGAACTTCTCTTCTTTGTTCCTAAACAAGGTGTTGGAAGTCACCCCAAATGAATTAGGTTGACCCAGATTTGTTTTTATTTTCACTCTATTAGTGGAACCTGGCTTTGCTTTGATATGACAGCTTACAAGAGCATTAACTTAGTATTCTTTTATTTGGTATCCATCTACTTCATGAATTCCGTTGGAATCTGCATTCCTCCAGGTCAGACCAATGTGCTCAGGGATGGTTGGGGGGCGTGGCATAAAGGGTGGAGGTGGAAAGGAGGAAGATGAGCAAAGAGGGTGATTACTTCCTTTCTAAATCCCAGTGTCAGCTCATGGGCAGAGAAAAGGAAGGATAGCACCAGTCACTGGAAAAGTCAACAACAGATAATAATAGCACACTTGCTTCACCCAGCTTCTGTGGCCAACGGACAGAGTCAGCCTCAGAATCCCAGCAGTGAGCACTTACTAACTTTAGTGCCTCTTACTTCTATCTTAGAATTTCTGGAAAGACAGACATTCTGGTATGTCCAAATTAGGAATTCTCTGATTTTGTTCACAAGACTGCCTCTTTCTTTTAAGAATGAGGTGGTCTTGGCCGGGCATGGTGGCGCATGCCTTTAATCCTAGCACTTGGGAGGCAGAGGCAGGCGGATCTTTGTGAGTTCAAGGCCAGCCTGGTCTACAGAGTGAGTTCCAGGACAGCTGGGGCTACAGGGAGACCCTGTCTCAAAAAAAAAAAAAAAAAAAAAAAAGAATGAGGTGGTCTTTTGAGCTTGCAAAGACGCTCATGAAATACCCTTTAGACTCATGGTTCTGGGATGTACCTAGGGGTGTCTACAGGGGAACTGAGTACAGATGTTGTCCTCCGTAGATGCCTGAGCCCCTGTGACTAAGCGCCCATCTATCCATGCAGGAGACCCTCTGCAGTGTGCGGCCTGGGTCGGACAGTGTGCCCTTTATATTGTGATCATGATCTTCGAAAAGTCTGTCGTTTTCATCGTCCTCCTCATACTCCAGTGGAAAAAGGTTTGCCTCTCGTCCTTGCTTCTGAACATGCTCTGCCACTCACACACCCCAGCCCCAGTCTAATTGGAAAACCAAGTTTGTTTTTAACTCCATGAATGAGTCCTAGGTTTGGTCTGATACAGCAGCTATTTATTTATAAGAGCATTAATTTGTCATTCTGGTACTTACGTCCATCTACTTCATGTAAATAAATGTCTTCTCTAGATTAAGCCTAGGGGACATGTAAACTTAAGGATAATACAGACATTGCTAGTGTGTTGCTTGTTCTGATTAGTTCTCAGCCTTGGCATATGTGAGTGACTGTGTTTACCAGTGTCCTTACACATGTCTTGGCCAGTGGTTTAACTGGAACCATTTTGTGTGCTACAGCTTCTAAGGTCCGTAGCTACCTGTATGCTAATTACCTGCACCCTTGGGTTGCCCAGCCCTGACCTTGGCCCTCTGACCCCAGTGTAGCATAGATAAGCCTGTGCTGTTCATCCCTGTAAACTCCCAAAGAATCTTCTAGAACATGCGGCTCAGATATTGACTCCCCCTTTGGTTTTATCTGTGGCTGGGTTTTAACTTTTTTAAAGAAAATAAACCAAGGTCTTTAGAGCTTCTGTTTTCCAGGAGGTGATAGATGTGCAGAATTGTGTTAGAGAACGGTCTGGCACTTCTGCCAAGTGCCATGTCTCTAATGAGCCTCCACTGAATTTCCTCCCCCCAGAACCCCTAGAGCTCCCCTTCCTCCACTCAGGGCCTTTTCCTAAGCACTGTAGGCAGCACTTGGTCTGATCGGTGGCTCAAGTCCACACCAATGGGAAAGCTGAAAGGGTAAACGGTTCAAAGTGGCTCTGACCGTCCCTTCTCAGCAGTCAGATCTTGGAGTCTGTGCAGCCATGGGTGTGAGAGGCTGTTTCCATTGGCTCTGGGGGAGTGTCTAAGTCCCCTGTGTCCTGTCTGTACGGTCTCCCACCTCACCATGTCTCCTTCTCTTTATAGGTGGCCCTATTGAATCCCATCGAAAACCCAGACCTGAAACTGGCCATCGTCATGCTGATCGTCCCGTTCTTTGTCAATGTCAGTGCCATGTTGCATGTTTTACCCCAGTTTGTACCCTGCCTTCAAGGGTTCCTGTTCAAAGCTCTGAATGTGACACAAAAATCATCTTACAACCCTCAGACCTCTCTGTCTGTGTAACCAGTTGCCACCTCCCACTCCTACCCCAGACTTGGAAATGGGGGGACTACTTCCTCAAAATCCAGGGCCCCATTCCAGGGCCCCTGTTCAAGACGAAGGATCCTGGAAACTTTGCCTTGCCTTCCTTCTAGACCACCCCCCACCTGTGTGGTAGTAGCTTCTAGATCAGGGTCATTTCAAATGTGCTCTGGATGTTTATTCCTAAGCACAGGCCTCAGAGGAAAAACTCAGGAATATAATAGCCACAAGTAAGGGACCAAAGCTCACTGACATGGCAGAGTGCATGAACCAGTGCAGAGCCAGTGACACGGCACAGTGCACGGCCACCAGTGCAGGGCCAGTGAGGGGCCAGAACAGGCTGAGCAGCAATTATCTGCCCTTAATCTCTAATAAAAGTGCTAGTTGGGGTGAGGGCTGGGGAGATGACTCAGCAGTTAAGAGTACTTGTTGCTCTTCCAGAGAACTTGAGTTCAGTTCCCAGCATCCACATTCAGTGGCTCACAACTACCTATAATTCCAGCTCCAGGGGTGTCTGATGCCTTTGGCCTTTATAGCACACACACAGACACACACACACACACACATACACACATACACACATACAAACAATTAAAAGTAAAATTTTTTTTTTTAATTCAGCAAGGAAATAGAGAGATGGAATCTCCCTAGAATCTTCTGAAAGATAGTGGGGGCTGAGCGAGATATCTCTGGATTTTACAGCCTCTAGGAGCCCCTGCTTTGCCTTGCTCTGGCTTGCCCTAGAGTACCCTCTACTTTTGCTCTCCACAGGCATTTATGTTCTGGGTAGTGGACAATTTCCTCATGAGAAAGGGGAAGACGAAAGCTAAACTAGAAGAAAGAGGAGCCAACCAAGACTCAAGGAATGGGAGCAAGGTCCGCTACCGAAGGGCAGCATCCCACGAGGAGTCTGAGTCCGAGGTAGGGGTCTCCCTGGTGCTCTCTGAGGCCCTAGCCTTCAGACCGCAGGCTCTGGAGGTCTCTGATCTCATGTTTATATTTGATTTCTTTTTTTTTCCTTTTTTTTTAAAATTTTTATTATTATTTATCTTTGTATGTGTATGAATGTACTGTCTGCATGCAGGTCTGTGCACCCGTGTCGTGCAATGCCGCGGAGGTCAGAAGAGGGTCTCGGATTCCCCTGGAACTGGAGTTCTCCTGGAATTGGAGTTACAGACGGTTCTTAGCCGCCATGTGGGTGCTGGGGATCGAACCCAGGTCCTCTGCAAGAGCGTCGGTGCTCTTAACCGCTAGGCTATCTCTCCAGTCCCTATATTTGATTTCTTGAATTGAATGCTGATTCCCAGTACCAATGAGGGAAGGAGAAGTGAGCTGAAGAGAAGCCTGGGTCACTCTGAGGTGTGCCTAGCCGGAGCCCCTGCCTGCTGTCAGTTGGACCTTCCCAGGGCAGGAACGTAGAGTATGTGGTCAAGGTGGCATGTTAAGATAGTCCCTGTGGGTGGAGAAAGATAAGGTGAGATCTGCCTTGCTCCAGGAAAGCAGACAAGGACCCTAACTAATGGTTCTAGCACTGAGGTACTTGAAGCCCTGCCCTCCACTGACAAGCAAGGGAAGTTCTGGCTGGAAATGGCCAGAATGTAGGAGAAGCTAACCCTCACGGAAGTTAACTCATCTTGTGCTCTCTCATAAGTTCAAAGGCTTGAACTTCAAGAAGTGATAGCCATGATCAGCAGCACAGGGTCAAGGATATGTGCTCGGGGCGCTCTGCAGAATTCACTGCACATCTGTGCACAGCATGTAGCAAGCTGGATCAGAGGCCTGGAAGAGCTTCCCAAGTGCTGAGCACTGGGGGGCTGCAGAAGATGCCCAGGCTGCTGCCATCCAGAAACTCAGAAACTCATGGATGAGGGGGAGCCAGATGCATGGACAGCTCATCATCACATTCTCAGTGCACATTCGACTAACACTTAGCCAGAGCCCTGGAGGAGCCTTAGGCCAGAGGGAGTTTGGGACGATGAACAGATAATTAGAAAGAGGGCACACCTGCGTTTGTTCCCAAGTTTGTGTTCCTGGGTTCTGCCAGAGGCTTTACATCATAAGACACTGGTGACTATTTGGTGAATGACAACCTTAAGACAAAGTTGCAGTTCACAGGCATTCACAGCCATGTGGTTTGGCCTCTAAATAATGTGAAATTCACATTGACCAGGAAGCATTTATTCTGGAGTCTAGGGTAGAGTGATAAGAAGTGAGATACAGATGGGTTTTGATCCAGCTGAGGAACTATAATATGCTTATACAGGACTAAGGAGCCAGCTGAGGAGCTGTAATGTGCTTATACAGGACTAGGGAGCCAGTGAAGGCTTAATCACAGCACCAGGGCTGGAGGCTAGGAGCCAAACAGTTTAGTTCAGAGGAGAGATAGTGGGGCTCTTTGCCTGACCCTTGGAGGAGGAGCTCACTTTCCCTTGCATAGGTGGCCTTTGGGCCTTTCCACCTTGATGTGGGCTGTTCTGATCTTCCTGTGGGCACTCAGACGTCTGAGGTCAGCCCCTGTGGCGGGGAACAAGCAGGTTTGCCCTCAGTGCCTCATTAGGCTGTATGGCTAAGTTAGGCAGGGTCCCCCTTTACCTTCAGACGTGACAGACTTGGCTTGGGACAGCCCTCTGAAACCCCACTGCCTTGTGTGCCCCTTGGATTATTTCTTTCCCTTTTGAAAGACATGCTGCTGTATTTAAGGTGCTTTCAAAGCCCTGAGACCTCAGAGGTTAGCTCTGATGGGTTGGGTCCAGCTGGAGGTTGGATGAAGACATGAGGTGCATCAGCAGATCCATGGGGTGGTGGCTTAATGCTAGTTTCAACAGGCCAGGAATCATGTTGTGCAAGGGGGAAATGGGGAGGCTTGAGGCCTCCCAGAGGGGCCCAGGGTACAGGGAGGACACGCTCAGAAGGCACTGCCACCATGTCTCAAGCCTTGCCTCTTCACTGCCTCAGATCCTGATCTCAGCTGATGACGAGATGGAGGAGTCTGATGCTGAGGAGGACCTCCGCAGACTGACCCCCCTCAAACCTGTGAAGAAGAAGAAGCACCGCTTCGGGTTGCCTGTATGACACAGTCCCATGCGGGGTGACAGGCCCAGGGCTGGCCCTGCAGCAGCACCTCTCCCTCTCTGCCCTCCTCTTCTACCTCCACTCCTCTTGCTGTCTCTGCCTGCTCTCTGTCCGCCCCCAGACTACTGTGATTTAAACATAGGGAAGAGGAACCAGTGCCCAGGGGCTGAGGGCAGTTGGAGGTCCCCGCTCAGTTGCACTACAAACACTGACCAAATATGCAAGCGAAGAGCTTTGTTTGTTGTTGTCCCTTCGGGGTGTTGTGACACCCGTGTCCTATGTCTGACCGGGTGGCAAGGTAGAAGAGAACAGAGCACACGTAGACTGGCAGCTCCTCATGCCCAGGCTGCAGGCATTGTGGACATGTGATGTGGTTGGGGTTGACAGTCACTCGTTGACCAAGTTGGAATAGGAATGCTTTCTTACTCAAAATGGCTTTTGTAACTTTTGATTTCTAAAGCCAGTTTTATGAGCTGTGACAGTGTTACTGTTTTTTGAGTATGTTTATTTCCTACAAAGTACCTATGGGTCTACTGGGCAAAACAGATTTTTAAGTCTTCCATACTCTGTTTGACTTTTATATTTTTAAGTTATATTTTCATACTATTGTATTTAAAAAGTCTTTTTAATCCCCAAAGAAATGGATTTGTTTGCCTTTCATGAGATATGAACTGGTGTGTGGGGGGGGTCAAGTTGGGAGTTTTTAACTGGGAATATTGTTAGGTAGTGTCTGATGGTGAGGTGAACAATCCTGGTGGAAAAGAAGGGTGGGAGCCTTTGTCTGCAGCCAGAAACCTCGTGGTGTTTCTGAGCATGAGGGGGAAAGTGGATCCATGTGCTCCCATGCATGTGGAACAGAAACAGCCCTGCCAGGCTCATGAGCCAGCATAATAGAGGCCTTGCTTACACTTGACTATGAAAGGAGCCCAGGATTTCAATGCCTGTGTCCAGAGGATTCCAGACCATCAGGCTACCCATTTGTTTTCTGCCTCCATCAGAGACTCCAAATCTTAAGTGTTAGAATGGTCCTGGCCTCTCTCTCCAGTGTAGTAATTTGCAGAGCCAGCCTCTACCCTGTTCCCTGTCACAACTGTTGCCTGCTGCTCACACAGCAGGCTGGAGAACTCTACCTACACTGAAAAGCCTGTTTTCATGCCCTCCAAAGTTATGAAGTGGCAGGGGAAGGGCAGGTAGAAGAAGAGCTCTGTCTGCACGTACAGATAGCAGGTAGAAGAAGAGCTCTGTTTGCACGTACAGATAGCACAGGGTGCTTCTGGCCATGTCCCCTCTAGGCTGTCTCCTCCTGGGTAGCTGCACATACTCCTCAGCATGGCCACCATGCTTGGTGGTACAGGCTGACCCATCGTTGTAAGCAGCAGAGTGGGGCCAGCCGATGGCTTGTCAACTCCACAGGCAAGCATGGAGTTTAGGAACAAAAGAATAGCCTGCTACTGTGTGGGCTGGAAATGAGAGCTTAGGCCTTAGTTGAGACAACTCTGCTCAGAGCCTCTAAACCTACATAAATATGTGTTTTGCTTAAGCATAAAGTATCTGAATATGCTGTGGCATGTGAGTGTAGTCTTTATCTTGGGCACCTGGTACTGTCCTCTGCCACTCACAGTCCTCCTGTCCTAGACACAGGGGCACACCCTAGGGTGGCCCAGCAGCCTGTCTTATAGGACAAGCATCACTGAGGGGAGTGGGTAGTACCCAGGCAGTGGGAGACTTCACAGCCAGAGGGGGAAGAATGTGGCCAGGGCAGTGGGACTGGTCTGCGTCCTGTGTTGGTCCTGCTCTTGTTTCCTTTCTTCCTCTCCCATCCACAGCCATGATCATTCCCCACCCCTTCTTTAGTGAAGCTCCACTGAGTTTAGTGGGAAGAATAGGAACCAAATTCCTGGTGAGGTCCTCAGCCGCTGGTGACACTGCTGGTGCCATCCTGACGGGCCCCTCCTGTTTCATTGTGCTTTAGATGACCTGAGTTGTCACTGACCTGACTCTGCTGTCCTTCCGGAGCTCACAGTTGGAACTCATTTTCAGTCTTGAGTTCTAGAGTTTCCAAACCAGGCACAGAGGTGGAGGACTCACTGTGAAGGATGGAAAGTTCAGATGACTTAGTTGACATCATCTCTAGACTCCTCCCAACTCCTGAGCACTGGGCTTGGAGGACAGGTAGCAAGTGTGTGTAAGTTTTTTCCTGCATCCTGATTTTCACTAAGGGCTATAATCTCTGAACTGCAGCTATGTGGCTGGCTCAGCAGGAAGGTGGTCTAACAGGTATCTGTCTGTGTACAGGCCTGCATGTATTTACTGTTACCGTTACTGAGTGAATGTGTGCTCGTGCACACATGCAGCAGAAACACATGCACTCGTATGATTCTGCATCCCTCAGGAGAGCCTTCAGTGGTCACGAGGACCTCTTCAGTACTGTGGCCCTGTACCACAAGAATGGAGATAGGTCAAGACTTCCTGAGCTGTCCTCCCTCCCTGGAATGAGTTTCCCCATCACTTGTTCCAAGGTGCCTTATGAGGTGGAGCCCTCAACTAGCCAATGTCAGGCATCACCGAGCTAGAGAAACAGTGGTACTGACTTGGCTGTGTGCTATGGACCAGCCTTGGCCGAGCCAATCCTGACAGAAGCTTGTAAGCCAAGACGGTGAGTTAAGTTTTTGTAACTGACAGAAGTAAGCTGCTGAGGGAGATCCGACACCTCACTCAAAGAGGTGGTGGTGGTTTATTTCTTTTGGCTGTTGTTGGGATGCTGATAAAAGGCAAGGAAGATGGGTGAGATCCTGGGTATCAGTGGCTTCTCGGTCTGTGCCCCCAAAGGTGTGTGGGGTGAGAGTCTGTGGTCCCTCTATCCAGGTGGTTTCCTGCCTCAGGTTTTAACTTGTGAACTCACTGGCTACATGGAGTCATGGGTTAATGTCACTACTCATGCCTTTTTGCCGAGGAACACAAGATACTCAAATGCAAGTTGTACCTTCCCTTCAGCAGTGTAGGCCTGTAGGGTATAGCTCAGGGTCCATATCTGAAAGGTGCCCAGGACCCTGGAAGGGCAGAGCCAGTGAAGTTTCACACTGTTTCCAGCTAAGAGGCAGATCCGTTTTACCAAAACATTGGCAGGCCTAAGAGGCTTTGCTTTCAGAGAGGGACTTGTGGTCTGCCTTGCTTTGAGCACCCTAAGTTATCAGTGGATAGGTGAGTGGGTTGGTTGCTTGCTTTGGTTTTTAAAAATGATTTTTATTTTCCTATAATTTATTGGAAGTTGGACCTATGTGAAGGGAACCACTCCCACTTCAGCTGCCATCCCTGTGGGGTGTTTAATCAGTGGTGTTTTGAGTCACAGAAACACATTTTTTGAAATGAAAGGAAAGATGACGTTCTTACATTGTAAAATGGTTTACAATAAAGTTTCACATCTTATTACAGTTCTTTAAAAAATATTACTTTTGTAGTTATTGATTGTGCGGGGTTAACAACCCTTCCAGTGCCTCATGGCAGCTGTGCAGTCAAAATCTGCCAAGGAAAGAAACCAAACATAGTTGTGCCATTTCCACTTCCTACTAAGGAGCGTCTGAGCCAGTTAACCTCCTGAGGAATGAGCTGCATTGGACGCAGAGTGAGGAATGAACATTCCACATCCTTGTCCCTGAGACCAGCACTAGATAGCGCTAACTGTGGGCACCCTCGCGTGGTAGAACAGCCCACACAAGGCCTGACCTACCCTCTGCTGCTTTGAGGCCTTTGTTTGGAATCTTGGGCATTCCTCAGGTCAGCATTTAATCTCAGCCCAGGCTTGGCAGTCCTTTCACTGGCCTCCTGGAGACCAGGGGGAACTTAGTGGGGTTTGAGACACAACACCCAGGGAATGACATTTGGGATAAGCTTATGTCAGTGCCTGGTTGGGTTTCATCTGCCTGGAGCATTCAAGGATAAAAATAATGCCCATTATAGACTGGAAGGGAGCTGAGGTAAGTCTAATGGGAGAGCCCTGACCTCTGATCCATCCCAACCTCATACCCCTCAAATTTGGTGTCCCGTGTGTGCCTCAGGGGAGGGGAGCTGGATAACCTTCCAGGAAGCCTGTCCTTTTCTCTACAGCTCAATAGGTGGAGTAAACACCCCAACCCCCCAAAAAACTTGAGCACTTCAGCCAGACCCCCAACTTCCCCATCTCAGGCAGAGGCTGTCTCTAGGCCAGCAGCAAGCATGGTCTCCTCCTGGTCCTCCCTAGGCCCCATAACCCTGCCTTGCTTCATTCCTTTACCAAACTTGCCCCAGAGCTGGCCAGAGGACAAGAGCATCAGCGAAGCTATCAGAACAGCCCTGGGCTCCCCTCAGCCTCAGTCTCTCTACCTGTCAACCATAGTGGCTCTTTGCTCTGAGTCTGCTGTGCTCACCATGAGGAAATGCTTCCAGAGGACAGACAGGAAATTTTTGTCCTGCTACCATACCAGGATGGAAAATCTGTTCCCTCTGGAAGCCAGAGGAAGAGGTAGAAGAGAAAGACAAACAAGCTCCAAACAGGCTCAGATCCCTCCCTTTCCTCAGGGTTACTCCCCTACCCCCCACCACTGGGATGGGCCCTGTAGCCAGCACAGACCTTCACATGCATTTCAGGGCCCACATTCGTAAACACAGTCAATCAACACCAGTGCCAGTGCCTCCCACCTGCAAATCGAGCAGCTGTTCTGAAGACGCAGGGTCTCCCCAGCTGTCTATGCTCACCAGAGCCGCTGCCCATCATCTCCAAGAATAAACTCTGCAGCTAGTGGCTGTATGGATGTGAATCATCTGGGAGCTGCCAGAGAGAAGGAGTGACTGCCCAGGACAGACAAGCAGGCTATATAAGCTCCGGAGGGCCAGGAGCCACGCAGATCTGGGAGCTGCCAGAGGAAAGGAGTGACTACCCAGGACAGACAAGCAGGCTATATAAGCTCCGGAGGGCCAGGAGCCACGCAGATCTCTTGTAGCTACTATCTGCCAGAAAGACGCAAGGAATTCCCTCAGCAGCCACCATGTCCCAGGTAGGAGGGCCCAATAGGGACCCAGTGGGTGTCGAGGAAGTTGGGAGGGGTGGGGCAGACACTTTTCAGTAGCAGCTTCCTTGAGCTAAAATCCTAGCATAAACAAAAGGCATTGTGGCCCTGGGAGGCTGGCCCCAGGGAAGACACCCTGGCTCTGACCTAATCCCTGTTCATCTTGGTTTGGTTATTCTGTAGTTTGTTGTGGGGGTGGGGTGGTGGATACCTATGTTGACCTAAGTGCTTTTGTATGTGCATGAGGAAGCTGCCTTTGAAAGCACAGTGTATGGAGCCACGTATATTTGTAATTCTGGAGCAAGTGCAGGCAGGGAGGAGGTGGCTGTGCCTATAGGTAACAGCTCTGTGCCCCTCTAGCTGCTGCTTCAACAGGGCATGGTTCTGGGGAGGCCCAGGTTTCTCTTAAGAACCCCGGCCAGGCTTAGGGAGGGAATCCCTGCACCTACCAGCAAGACTTAGGAAAGAGTAAGGTCTCAGACTCACAGGTTCCTGGGGTTGATGGGAGAGTAAACACTGAATGTGGTTGTCCAGGTCTAAATGGACAGACAGACCAGCCTGCCAGAGTAATGTTGTCCTCGCTGCCAGCTTCATGGGTGGGATTCTCATCGTAGGGGCATCTGGGCTGTCTAAAAGCAATAAGTTGAAGTATTGGTGCTCTTTTTAAGAAAAGGTGGAGGTCCCTATGAGACTCAATATGCCACCCAATAAATAGGTTTTGAAATACCAAATTCTCTGGGGCTGCTCACCCTTGAAGCCAGTCGTTTTCCCTTTTACCCACTGTGCCCAGCCCCAGGGACTAGAAGAGGAATAGGCCTCAAATTGGTTGAGTTCAAAGATCTGGAAATAGGGGGCCCTGCAAAGGCCGGAAGGGTCCTCATTTCCAGACAGTTGTAATATTCTCGGCTTTCCAAGGTTGGCACTCCTGAAGACCCCATCAGGAAGAAGCGCCCCCCTGTGAAGGAAGAAGACCTGAAGGGAGCCCGAGGGAACCTGGCCAAGAACCAAGAGATCAAGTCGAAGACCTACCAGGTCATGCGAGAGTGTGGTGAGTATACTCCAGGTTGGCTGGGGTGGGGCTTGGGACATAGCCATCTGCCAATGGTAGTTGGGGGGTGTCAACGATTAAGAGCTCAGAGGCCTAGGAAGGACTGCACCCAGCACAGGGGGCCTTCCCTCTGAGGAAGCTAGTCTAGCCCCTAATGCCACCTCCCATACCTTTTCCCCTCGCAGAGCAAGCTGGCTCAGCCGCCCCATCTGTATTCAGCCGCAACCGCACAGGCACTGAAACAGTCTTCGAGAAGCCCAAATAGCACCCACCAAGAATGTCTTTGACTGAGAAATACAACTGCATCACCAGATACCTGGACATGGGGCCTTTCCCATGAACTTTTTTCTGTGCCAGAAGATGCCTTTCCCCTCTGCTGTCTCTAGAACTATCCTGCCTCCCCACAATCCCTGGCCTTCTTCACCAGCACCTTGGAAACTCCAATAAAGAGGATGCCCAAGTGGCTTTGACCTTGGGAAAGTGTCAATTGATCACTGGCCATGGCCACTAACTGCAGGGGGTACAGAGGACTGTGTGGGATATGAAAATACATTCTTTGCCCTTCCTCAGCTTTGGGATGGGGCAAGGGATAATGTGTGTGTGCTTTCAGAGCTACTAGGACACACTAGAAAGAGCCATAGGTGGGGAGACCTGGAACAGACCTTCTGTGTGACTGCACGCTGTGCCTTTACCTTTTTCTAAACCTCGGTTTCCCTTCATACACAAAAGGAGAGTTGAGTAAAAGGGCACAGTGGTGCTGTCATTGGAGGCTCAGCTCCCTGTACCTACCAGAGGCCACTGAGATGTCAAGGACCCCGAGGCCCTCAAACCCCATTTCCCCTGTACCTTCATTCATGCCTCCTTCTTGATTGCTTGTGTTCCTTCAAAGACAAAGCCAGGTATGGTTCTTCTAGCCAGTATTACAGTCAGTTTCCTGAGCTCCTGTCCCCCCTTACCCCAGCTTTCTCCTCCCCACATGCTGCCTGGGCTGTGGAAACATTGGGCTCCCAGCTATGCGCAATCTCCCACTTCAGACTCCTATCCTGTGTACCCTGTGTCAGATTCAGGAAACTAAACCCCTGCCCAGCTGGGGTGGCAAGGCCATGGGCCGGCCAGTGCTAGCTCCTTCTGAGGCCTGGCTTAAGGATACCTCTTACCAGGAAGCCCCTCCCAACCCCTGGGCTTCTTGGAGCCTTTCTCACGTCCCAGCCACCCTGGTCTCCTCCTCTTGGGCCCCTGGCCCAAGCCATGGGAGGGAAGAAGGTCTCACTGGAAGCCACCGAAATTGCTCCAAAGTCTAGGGTGCCCTTTCCCAGAGCCGCTCTAGGCTAGTGTCACTAAGCCATCCTCTTTCCCTGACCCAGGATTTGGCACCTCACCACACTCTTGTCTTTACCCCCCTGTTTATCCACAGACTCAGAAGCTAGACTTTCTAGAGTCAGCAGAGAACATGTAGCTGCTCCATTGAGTAAAGTACCCCTATTTGTTCACCTTATCTCTATTTGTCATAAAAGTGATACTTCGACTTTACTAAGGGCAAATTGAGAAAAACCTCCAGCAGCAGTTTAGCACTCCGGTGGCCTGCTGTGACACTAGCAGGCCACCACTCTTCCGTACACCCCTTCAGGAGCTCTGCACCCTGCTTTCCAGCAGAGAACCCCCAGCCTCACACCTCTGAGCACAGGATGTACATCTTTACAACTCTGCAGGCCTTGTTTAGTGCCCTGGTTGAATTGAACCTGGCATCTGCTTAGATTAATGGAGCCCAAACAATAGCCTTGGACCAGACAGAGTGAGTAGAGGCTCCTGGGCCAGGCACCTCAGAATGTGCGCCCACCCTTCCTGGTTTCCTCAGACACTTCATAGGTCTCTTGATGTCTCGGGCCTCATCCAGGCAGTCACCTGGCTGCTTCACTCTCCAGGAAGCCACCTGGAGCATCCCTCCAGCCCTAGTCTTCCTAGTGAAGCCTGTTTTCTCCCAAGCTAGACTTATGGAGGGAAGACCAGCCTTGCTGTTAACATGCCTCTAGCCCTACAGACCTTGGTAGGGTGATCGATGTGGGATTGTGATGCCTGGAAATCTAAACCTTGCAGAAAGGATGCCAGTACCCGGCTTCAACCTGACCCTGTCTTTCCTCAAGGTATGTCCTGTCTCTAGGCAAAGTTCACTGAACAAAGGTCATTTGTCCCCTTATCTGAGATCTCTGGCTTGTGGATTCCAATTTCCCAGAACCTGCCCCACAAGGGTGGGACAGCCAGCAAGTTACTAATATATAACCCAGTTGCTCTGAGGTTCAGAAGCAGCCTGGCAGGCAACTGGAGCCAAATGAAGATCCCAGCCCCTGCCCGCATACAGAGGGTCTTGCTGGTCTTGCACTTGCTGCTGGCTGTCCTTCAAACCACCACTGCAAGAAAGGTAGCAGCACCCATCGATGCCTGTGTGTGTACTTGTGCACGTGTGATGTCAGCTAGGAAATGAGAGAACACCTCTGGGAGGGCGGTTAAGTAGGCATGTGTGTGTACGTGTGCATGCGTGATGTCAGCTAGGAAATGAGAGAACACGTCTGGGAGGGCGGTTAAGTAGGCATGTGTGTGTACGTGTGCATGCGTGATGTCAGCTAGGAAATGAGAGAACACGTCTGGGAGGGCGGTTAAGTAGGCATGTGTGTGTACGTGTGCATGCGTGATGTCAGCTAGGAAATGAGAGAGCACCTCTGGGAGGGCGGTTAAGTAGGCATGTGTGTGTACGTGTGCACGCGTGATGTCAGCTAGGAAATGAGACAGCACCTCTGGGAGGGTGGTTAAGTAGGCATGTGTGTGTATGTGTGCATGCGTGATGTCAGCTAGGAAATGAGAGAACACCTCTGGGAGGGCGGTTAAGTAGGCATGTGTGCAGATCAACATGTGTACTCAGAAATGGTGCCACCCATTCACCACACACTACCCAGAGGGCTTAATGGCTATTCCTCTACTTAACAGAAGGGGCGATCCTGTTCTATCCGCTGTATAGATGAGGAAATAGAACTTATAGTCGGTTGTCCCTTGAAGCTGGCAGCATATCCAAAGAAGTTATAACTCCAGCTCTTCTCCTGGCTGAGTAACCTCTGGGAAGATATTTATATGTTCTCTCTGTCAGTTTTTTCGTCTGTAAAAGAGATATAGCCTACTCAGAGGGTTGGGTGCCATGCATAGTACAAAGCTAACATTTACCTGAAGCCCCTCCTCCCTCTGGTAAACTGCTGGGCAGGCGACCATGTGTAGGTGTGTGCACAGCACAGTACATACAATAGGCTACGTCTGTGCGCATGTGTCCTTTCTCAGAGAAAAGAGCATCTGTGGTGGGAGAATACCCTGTGAGAGGGTGGGACAATCAGGGAGTGTCCACTGCAGGGGAAATGGGCAAAGAGGAAGATTCTCCATCCTTAGAGACTGAGCCCTCTGCAGATTCTCCCAGTTCCCATGAATGTCTGATAGAATGGCAGGGATATTTTCTCATTTCCATGGAGACCAATTTCCAGAAATCAAAGGGTTTGTTCACTGTCCTTTTTCTCAGCAAAGTTCAGCCTGGACATGGGGTTCCTGACCCTAGGCCCTCACTTCTACCCAAGTGAGAAGTGTGATCCCCTCTCAAGCTCAGATTCTCACCCCGCCCCTTTGCACTTGCCATCTGCCTTGGGGACAAGTAGCTACCCACCCCCCGCCCCATAGAACAAGACGGAGGTAGCCCCTGCTCTGTGGGGCTATTGGGTAGAGAATGAGGTTCACAGCTGCCTCTGATTTCCAATGAATGTTCACATATGAAAAACTCACAGGTTCACCCTTAGGTTTAGTCAGTATCTAGGTCAGATGAGGCACAGGGCTTGGTCTGGGACCAGAGTGAAGGCTTACTCTTGAACAGTTGTGGGTAGCAGTTAAATTATCCAACTCTTTTCTCCCTCCCTCATCCAGAATGACATTGACATCTACAGCCTCACCATCGACTCCAGGGTCACTTCCCGATTTGCCCATACGGTTATTACCAGCCGGGTGGTCAACAGAGCTGAGGCTGTGCGGGAAGCCACCTTCCAAATAGAGCTACCCAAGAAAGCCTTCATCACCAACTTCTCCATGTGGGTACCTTCCTGCCCTTCCCCAACCTGCATACAACCCAGCTCTGACTCATCTCCCCATGGGCCCTGAGAGTCGTTCTGAAACCGGGCACACAGGACACCACTCCATCTCTTGGCCCTACATAGAACAGATGTGTCACCAAGCTCAGAGATATCTCTTCCTCCGGCCATCCAGCCTCGTCACCAGATACTGCTAGGTAGCAGACAGCGTCTTTTGAGTCTTTGCTATTGAGAAACCAGCTTGGGGCCTCCCTGGCACAGAGCCAAGCAATGGGAGTCACCAGAAGTAGATTCCAGCTGGGAAAACAGAACCTCTATATTCAAGGGCCCTCTCATCACTATCGGTCAGGAATATGTACTGTGCCCCTCAGGGGATACCTGAGATTTCTGTGGACTCTGAGCTGGTCCCTTACCTTGTCCTTTGCTATCCTCCTCCCAATGTCTGCCCTGATCTGTTTTGCAATGTTTGCTAAACTTGGTAAAAATCCATGCCTGCCACTGGCCTCCAGAAGAAGCAGAAGTTGAGGGCAGGCTGCTGCCCAAAGCAGGGAGGATGCTGGGGGTGGAGGAAGGCAAGGGCAGCAGCCAGGGCAGAGGATTCCTGGAAAACTGCCGGGGGTGGGGGGGGTGGGGGGTGCTGAGGTTCCTGTAATTGGTTGCTCCCTTTCTCCCCACCCACCTCCACCTCCAAACAGTTTGTTTCCTGATCCCAGAGCCTAGGTCAATGGCCCCAGATCTTGCTACTGCAAAGAAAAAGTGCAGGGCAAGTTTCCCTGTTCCCTGACCCAAACAGGTTATCTGGAGAAACCAAAAACTTTCTGTCAAAGAGAAGGACCTAGACTGTCCCTCTTCATCCCCTTCCTGGCCCAGAATTAAACCACAGAGGTGGAAGGTGCCTATTCCATGTACTGAGCTAGATTCCCCTCTCTTCTCTGCACGTCCCCCTCCACTTGTAATACCCCCAGGATGAGCAGATGTCCACTTGCCTGCGTGAGCCCTATTCACCCCACAAGGAGCACCTAGAACAGCCATTTTCCTTGCAGAGAAATGACCCCAGCAGTTCTTTCTCAACAGCACAGGACGGCTACTAGAAGCTTGTCCACATTCCTAGGAGTCTTCACCACCAGGTGTCCCAGACCTGTGTCCGGAGTGGCCAAGCTCCCCCTATTCACCCCACAAGGAGCACCTAGAACAGCCATTTTCCTTGCAGAGAAATGACCCCAGCAGTTCTTTCTCAACAGCACAGGACGGCTACTAGAAGCTTGTCCACATTCCTAGGAGTCTTCACCACCAGGTGTCCCAGACCTGTGTCCGGAGTGGCCAAGCTCCCCCTATTCACCCCACAAGGAGCACCTAGAACAGCCATTTTCCTTGCAGAGAAATGACCCCAGCAGTTCTTTCTCAACAGCACAGGACGGCTACTAGAAGCTTGTCCACATTCCTAGGAGTCTTCACCACCAGGTGTCCCAGACCTGTGTCCAGAGTGGCCAAGCTCCCTGTGGAGCCTGGCCAGGTCAGAAGGGAGGAGGGGGCGCTGCCGAGAGCAGAGCTACAGGCTGCAGTTTAGTGTCTCCCTTCTGCTCAGTTTTGGCCACATGGAAGTGGACACAGGGCTGGGCCAGGAACAACTCATTAATCTCTTGTTTTGCTGGTGATTGACTGACCAGTGCCTCAGAATAGTTCATGATGGAGAAGGTTGGAATGTCGGTCAAATTTAGCCCAATCCCGCCTCCTCATCAACCTCCCTGCTCTGTCCCTTCAGTAAAACGCATGTGTACTGATACTATGCATTCCCCGGGGCAGCTAAAACTCTCATCCAATGTCTTCTGCATGGTAGATGAACAATAGATGGCAGCGGGCTCAGGCAAGACAAAGAGTCACTTGTCAGGAAGCTCACCAAATCCCAGAAAGGCCCTTCTAGAAATGTTGCCAACTGCTCTTCCCCTCACCAGGATCATCGATGGCGTTACTTATCCAGGGAACGTCAAAGCCAAGGATGAAGCTGTGGAACAGTACACAGCAGCAGTGCAGCAGGGACAGAGTGCCGGCCTTGTCAAGTGAGCCCATGGAGAAAGGGTCAAACCTAGAGGTTGCCTCCACCTTGGCCTTTTGCCTTGCTGTCCCCAGTAGCTGTCTTCCTACCTGACCTAATGGGTCAGGCTTGTTGTTCTTATCCCCCCAGGGTCACTGGGAGAAAGACAGAGCAGTTCCAGGTGTCAGTCAACGTGGCCCCTGCTTCCAAGGTCACCTTTGAACTGGTATATGAGGAACTGCTCAGGAGGCATCTAGGAACATATGAGCTGCTACTGAAAGTGAAGCCCCAGCAGCTAGTCAAGCACTTGCAGGTACCTGGCACCATGTCTTCCAGGAAGCTTCCTGGATACCCCTGCCCAGCTAAGGCAGCCTTTCCCTTGCCACTCAGCCTCCTGGGAGCCCAGCCCAGGCTCAGGACATCCCCCTTGGCCCGTATCTTCCCTCCAGATGGATATTCACATCTTCGAGCCTCAGGGTATCAGCATCCTGGAGACTGAGAGCACCTTCATGACCCAGGAGCTGGCAGAATCCCTTACCACCTCACAGAACAAGACCAAGGTGGGCCTACCTTGACCAGCAGGTGAGGGTACCCAGGGACCAGCCTTCCGTCCAGCCCTGTGAGTTGGATTCCCATAGTCCAAAAGAGTCAGAGTTGGGAAGACTTCTAAGATCTGTACCATGCCACTACCAAGGCTTAGAAATGGACAGTTGGCCCTTAAAGGAGTCTTGGAAGCTATGGAAGATGCACTTGGAGAGTAGACTGATGGGAGGGTCCTGGGTGGAGATAGCTAGATTGCACTAAACCCAGATGCTTGTAATGCCCCAGAAATGGGATTCACATACACACATGCCCGTGTACACATACCATACAGAAGTAGTCAGCTTTCAGCTCAGGATGACCATCACCTAGAATGTTGACCCATGACTGTACATGGAATCTGACTTCCCAGTGCGCACACAAAGGTGGGAATTGGCCTGGCCTGGCTGCTCCTCTTACCTTCAGCCTTGTATGCTCCTCCAGGCTCACATCCGGTTCAAGCCAACACTCTCCCAGCAGCAGAAGTCTCCAGATCTTGAGGAAACGGTCCTAGATGGCACATTCCTTGTCCGGTACGATGTGAATCGATCCACCTCTGGGGGATCCCTTCAGGTGAGTGGCCTCCAGGCAAGGGCAGTGCAACCTAGAATTCCTGTCTGTCCCTCAGCGGTCTGAGCTTGAGTGTTCTGGAAAAAGAAAACAGTAGCCCCTCCTTAGCACAGTGCAGCAGGAGTTGGCCCAGACAGGCAACAGGCAGATCAGCTCCCGAAACAGTTCCCCTGTTAGAGGCAGAAAAAGTTTATGCAAAGAACTGCTTTGTGGGGTTTCTGTTTTTCCCTTTGCTGCCCAGAGGCTCATAGCTCAGATCTGTGCTCAAGCCCAGGAGCTGCTTCCCGACAGTGTCTGGTGTCATTGTGCTTCCCTTCAATCCTTGTATCTGACAGCTATCAGGTTTATTATGTCTTTTAGCATAAGCTGCCTCAAATACTGACTCAAATGGGAGACAAAGTTACGGGGAAAGTTCCAGTGACTGCATGAGCAGGGAAGAGTCTGTTTGCAAGGGGCTAAGCTTGAAAGATAGCGAGGATTTAGAGAAGACCCATCGGGGATGGGAAGGGAGGATGAGACAAGAAGACATGAACCCAGGGTTTGGGGATGAGGGGCTGTATGGGTGTAGGGCCAGGCTATAGCTCTGACTACCTGAGTGTGTCTCACTCTGGTCACAGATTGAGAATGGCTACTTCGTGCACTACTTTGCCCCTGAGAACCTTCCCACCATGCCCAAGAATGTGATCTTTGTCATTGACAAGAGTGGCTCCATGAGTGGCAGGAAAATCTCTCAGGTAGGTCTCCTGCGCTGGCAGAGGCCTGAAAACTCCCGAGACCCCGTCTCATTAGCAGACTTGGCTTCTCCATCTTCACGAGTGCGGCCTTCCAAGTACAAGTCTGAGCCAAAACATACCTTGTTACCGAACCCAAAGTGCTAGCCCAAGGACCTTGAACCCCTAGAGAGCCCTTTCGAAACACCTGCCATGTCTTCTCTCCCATGACTAGACACGGGAAGCCCTAATCAAGATCTTGAATGACCTCAACCCCAAAGACCAGTTCAACCTGATTGTCTTCAATTCAGAGGTAACTCAGTGGAAGCCATCGCTGCAGCTGGCCTCTGCCGAGAATGTGAAGGAGGCCACAGACTATGCTGCCAAAATCAATGCCCAGGGAGGTGAGTGCTCCTGCAGCCTTGGAAGCCGAGGACTTCTGGGGTCCCTGACTGAGATCTAGACTAAGTATATGCCCTTCAGGGACCAACATCAATAATGCAGTACTGATGGCTGTGCGCCTGCTGGACAGCAGCAATAGGGCTGAGCTGCTGCCCGAAGGAAGTGTCTCCCTCATCATCCTGCTCACAGACGGTCAGCCCACTTCAGGTGAGAACACTGTGGCCGCTCTGGTGCGTGCCACACAGAGGACACAGTCAGAGCTGCATGTGGTCTGTCTATGCAGCTGAGGGCAGGAAGGGAGCTCCTCACGGCCCCTGTGGCTCTGGAGTTCCAGAGCTATTCGTTGAACAAATCTTTCTTTTTTCATCCTCTTCCCAAATTCCTGGGTCCAGGAGAAACTGATCCTACAGCAATCCAGCGAAACATAAAGGAAGCCATCAACGGCCAGTACAGCCTCTTCTCCCTGGGCTTTGGCTTCGATGTTGACTATGCCTTCCTGGAGAAGCTGGCACTGGACAATGGTGGCCTAGCCCGGCGCATCTATGAGGACTCAGACTCTGGACTACAGCTCCAGGTACCAATATCCCCCAGGTGGGCTACAGAGAACCAGACAGGCCCCGCCTGCTTAGCCTTTGTAACGTGGCCCCCTGCTACCCTGCAGGACTTCTACCAGGAGGTAGCCAACCCACTGCTGGCAGCAGTGGCCTTTGAATACCCCAGCCATAACGTGGAGATGGTAACGCAGCACAGCTTCCGACACCACTTTAAGGGCTCAGAGATGGTGGTGGCTGGGAAGCTCCTGGACCAGGGCCCTGATGTTCTCTCAGCCAGAGTCAGTGGAAAGATGGTGAGTATGACGGAGTCATCCTGGAGGGAATGGACAGCTGGGGCAGCCTGGGAAGCCCCCTCATTTATAGCTAGAGGGTCTGGGCTCAAGTCCCAGCCCTACCAAGCTCCAGCTGACTGGCCTTGAGTGAGTCTCAGAGGCCCGATTCCTCAGGTCTCCCTGAAGGGCACAGTCCCAACCACATAGGTTCATGGTAGAAACCCAGTAAGACAGCACTGATGCTCATGACAGGACCTGCACGTACCTCGCACATAGAGGCTCGGATCACTCAGTCTGCCTTACTGCCACCTAACCATGTAAACACAGGTGATTCAACTGTTCCTTTCCAGTGGCCATTTTCCCTGTCTTCATACCAGTCCTCTGAGGGTACGGGTGGGCAGAGAGAGCTGCTCCCACTTCACAGATGATCAAACCAAGCTCCAGGCAAGGCAAGCAACTTGTGCTGGGTTCCACTGCATCTGAGTCAGAAGCCCAGCTCACCTCATAGAGCCCTGTCCTTGCTCAGACTTCTCTGCCTCTGTCCCGTAACAGGCTCGGCCTGTGCTGCCTCCCAGAGAGCCCCTGTTATCTCATAAATAAAAACAGTCCTTAGGTCAAAAGTTGCAGGAGTGAATAAGGCCAGTCCCTCTCTACCCTCCTGGGAGAGACAGCTTGTATAAACTCAGATGACAAGCTGAAATGTCCCTGACAGAACAGACCCAGGAACTCCAGAGAGCAGAATTGGGAGCCCCATTGTGACCTAGGATCAGAAGAAAAAGCCAAGTATTGGGATTCACCCTTGGAGGCCCCATCATGGAGGCTGTTGTGCCCTAAACTCCCTCCTTACCCCCGAACCACACCACTCAAAGGAAATGGAGTTCTCATGGTTGGTCAGTGCACTGACCTGCACCAGCTCTAATCAGGTTCTAACAGAAGAGCTCTGAAATGCCAGACGTATACAGACATCAGGCCTTCACTGCCCTCGCCCGGGCTGGGCACCTCCTTCCTTCCAGCACAGGCAGAAAGTCACTTTTGAAACGAAGGCCAGTGTGGCCCAACAGGAGGAGGAGTTTCATAGTCCTAAGTACATCTTCCACAGCTTCATGGAGAAATTATGGGCACACCTGACCATCCAACAGCAGCTGGAACAGATGTGAGTAACCCTGGTCCTTGTCGGTGCTCCCTGAGCCTTTCACTGATGGGGCAGGTATACCAGGCACAAGACGATCTACCAGGTGCGGAAATAGGTGTCATGTCGGAACTCTACATCCACCAAAGGGCACTCAAAAGAAGGAGCCAGTGGGAGGAACACTACAGAGGTATCTCTAGAGCTTCTGTGTCCTCACCCCACAGTGTTTCAGCATCAGGTGATGAATTAAAAGCCCTCAAGGACCAAGCTCTGGGGTTGTCACTGAAGTACAACTTTGTCACCCCTCTCACATCTATGGTGGTAACTAAACCTGGAGACCAGGATCAATTTCAAGTTGCTGAGAAGCCTGTGGAGAGTGGTAAGTGTGAGGCCAAGATCTCAGCAGTAGAGCTTTGGCTTAGCATGCTCCCCTGCATTCTGAAAACCGTAACTCCACCATTCACAGATACCCAGAGCCCGGGGAGACTCTTCTCTCTTGACTGAAGAAGAACTTGAGCCAGAATCCCCCCCTCCCAACACACACACACACACACACACACACACACACACACACACACACACACACTTCCCTGCATCATACACACACCCAGATTCACTGCATGCAGCCATATAGTTCTGGGGTTGGGAAGCAAGTTTAAACATAAGTTCTTCAAATTGACCAAAGCTGACAGTCTCCCCCCCTCCCCCGCCATCTCTCCTTTTATATGTGTTTTATACAGATAACACAGAGAAGAATTCCCACTCATCTGGTAAGGGCCTAATATGCTGAGAGGCTGGCCTGGGTACGGTTCACTGGCATGGGGAGGGCCCCATTCTGCTCTACTGCCAGGAGGTAGCATTATCTAACCAGGCATCAGTGTACTTAGTTCTTCATTCAAATACCGGCCACCGCTCAAGCTCTGTTCTGGACTCTGCATACATAGTCCCCATCCAGCTGGAGCCACAGATCGCTGCCTCCAAGGAGTGACCCTAAGTCTCATGACCTCCAGGCTGCCCTCTTTCCAAATGTCATGCCATAGGCTCCAGACTGGCCAGAAACACAGGTGGCAAAGGAGGAGGGGATGAAAAAGATGGGATACAGACTGGGCTTTGCCCTCGGCTAAGGAAGGGAAGAGCTTAGTCTGGTTCACTTGGCTGGTAAAGGGCCCGGGACTCAAGCTCAGGTGCATTTAATCAGGAGGCAGCCATCTAGAACCTTACTCTACCCAAAGAAGAGGATTCAGTACTGGAAGTAGCTTGGGGGGCATTGTCTGGGGAGGAGTTCCAGCAATGGTGGTCTCCCCGGTGGGGTGGCACCCCAGTATCACCATAAGTGGAGCTACCTGCATATATGCTCGGTTTACATCATATTCCTGGCATTGGAGTCCCTAGCCCTGGCTGTGGGGACCCGGGACACTGTCTCTGAGTATACTACATATGTCACTGTTACCAAAGGAGGAGCTTCCAACTGGACACCATCGCGTTGGGGACTCAGCAAGTTAGCCAATAGGCTAGTCGGACACCGGGCACCTGCTGGAGATCCTGCATCACCTAGACTGTCTGCATATTCTAGACAAACTGTACTTCCGGGACTTCCGGGACCTCCTGGACCTCCAGGACCTGATTCCTATAGTCACAGTTCCAGACTACTCTGTGAGCCCCTTTTTGATCCTCTGGAAGCTTCCTTTTCCCCAAGATGCTCAATGACCCTGCCCCATGGAATGAAAAAGCACTAGGCATAGACCAGGCAAAGATAGTTCCCAGGAGCTAGGTAGGCCAGGCTTATCTAAGACCCTTGCCCTAAGGCAGGGCCAGAGCCAGTGCTGGGGGTAAGCACAGCCTTTCCGGTGGCTGCCCTGGGCTGCCTAGCCTTGACCAGCTGCCTCTGTTCCTTGTCCTCGGCATCTTCTCTCCTTAGGTCTGTGCTGTCCTGGTGCTTCTGTTGTCCCTAGAAGGCCAGACCTCAAGCCTGGACACAGCAGCCTCTCCCATAGACCCTGGGTCCCAAAAGGCTTACCACTGGGTTCTTTGGATCAGCAAGGCCAATTCCTTCCCCCACCAGTTAATGGACTTCAGGCTACTCCTCCCCAGAGCAGGACTTTATACATCCTTTATTTTCACTAAGAAGGGTCCACACCCCATGATGGAAAGGAAGATTTCCCCACTTCCAACACCATCTATGGTCCCCCACGCTGCTTCTGATCCCCAAATCTGAACACAAACTTAGATGTAGCGCCAGGCAGGACCAGTCTCCTTGACACCTACCCCTGCCCTTTAGGTCTTTGCTTTGTGGGTGACAGGAACAAGGCAGGGGTGCCCAGAGGTGCTGGTGGGACTGCATCCTGACTACCTCTTCTTTTCTGTTTATGAATGTTCCTGAACTCGTCCTGCCCATCTCAGTGCCCGAAAGGTCCAGGAATTTCAGACGTCCATTGGCCAGTAAGGACAGAATATATAAAGGAACTGGGGTTGGGTTGGAGCTCAGTGGTAAACCATTGTCCTGACTGGGAGTCCCCAAAGAGGGTGAGTCCTGGGGTAGGAAGAGCCCTGAGCGTCTCTCTAACTTGTTATGTGGGCTTCTCCATGTCGAAGTGGAGACAGAACCCCAGCCACTGTCCCTCTGCTGCTTCATCCCGCAGGCCCACTTTCTCAGAAAGGGGCTACCTAAATCCAGAATTTTTCCTCCTTCTTTTGGAAGACCCCATGTCGACCAAAGCCCCAACCCTGCATGAGCTGCCCTCCCAGCACCCTTCTCCACCAGCCACCCAAGCCTCCCTCCAGGCTCCTACTATCATCTTGGCACTCCCCGGGCCCAGTGTGGATCAGCTCTGTGTGGACATGAGGCCTTCTGAAGGGTCCATGAACCTGCTCGCAGACCCTGACCAAGGTAAGAGATGTATCCCAAATATCCCCAGAGTGGGGATATCCCCACACGACTCACATACACTTACCTCCTCACCACAGCAACACACCCATGTGGGCAGATTCCCTGTGCACCAATAATATCACTCCCACAGCCAGCCAAAATCTTTCACTAGGCACTCCACAGGGTGGTCTGTGTACACCAAGCTTAGTGCCCAGAGCTGACAGGAAGAGGCCTAGGGTCAAGAGAGCTGTACAGGGTCACCCAACGTTGTCAGATGAGGGGAGGAAAGAGTAAAGGGTTCCATTTAGAGGAGATAGAGCTGCGGAGCATAGGCCTCTGTGTCTCCATGGGCCCCTAGTAGTACAGAGGAAAGTAACACCTGGGTGGAGAAACAGATGTGCTAGCCAGACCCTACCCACTAATTCTGAACTGGCCTCCCTGGTCTGGCAGAAGTGTCCAGGCAGACACTGGGATGCATCTCACTCAGGGATGCTCATGCAGAGCTACAGAGAGCTCAGGGACATCCATAGCTCCCCATACCTCTAAGAACCACGTGGATTCCTGCCTCATCTCCAAGACTCGGTTTATCTGTCAGCTCCTTGCAGCAGGAGCTGTCCATTTCACTCAGCCATGCAGCGAACTCAGGATGAGGCACACTGTAGGGGGTTCGTGAAGGGTTATAAACTGGAAACAAGTCCTCTCCCGTCTCAGAAGTCTTACTGAGGGTGGCCATCAAACAATGATTTGGAGGCCCCTCCAAAACCACAGGAAACTAAAGCATGAGAGGTGAGACGAGACTCCAACCTGGGGTAGAACTCAATATTGCTAAGTGAAAGGAGTGACCTTCTGAGGAGACAGTTCCGGAAAGGATGTAGTCAGGAGGATTCCCTGTTTGGGCCACTGCTCAGCATTGACTTTGATCTCTCTGGTCTGCCCCTCTCAGGGATTACGGTGAGTGGCCAGTATGATAAAAAAATGGCTGGGATCTCATCAATCATGGTGCTCTTCAAGAAGCCTGAGCTGCTGCTTCATGCAACCCCTGACTATGTGGTGGTGACTCGGAACAAAAAGAACACCGGCTACAAGTGGAAGCAGACAGTGTTCTCTGTATTTCCTTAGTAAGTCCCAGGGTCTGGGGCCACAAGTAGGGTGGCTGGATGTGAGTGCTCTGTAGTGGGCCGTACTCCTGTGAGTGCTCTGTAGTGGGCCGTACTCCTGTGAGTGCTCTGTAGTGGGCCGTACTCCTGTGAGTGCTCTGTAGTGGGCCGTACTCCTGTGAGTGCTCTGTAGTGGGCCGTACTCCTGTGAGTGCTCTGTAGTGGGCTGTACTCCTGGTCATGGCAGGGGTACAATCTCAGAACCACCAAAATTCTGAAGACATTAGGAATTGTCCTGGGACCTGGACCTCACAACTAACCAAGTTACTATCCCATGTAAAGAAAGCGTGCTTTGGATCCAGCTTTGAAGGTAACCCTGTGTGACCCTGCATAAGCCACTTAGCCCTTCTGAGTCTTAGTTTCCTTACAATCACTAGATATACTCAGCCTGTCTCTGAGTCAAAGGCCTAGGGGGACCTGTTGAAAGGAAGTACCATCAGGTAGGATGGTGTCTCCCAGATACACCCAAGGTCAATGCTCTGTGCCTGATGAGGTCGATGGAGACATTGTCTGCCAGGGCTTATGAATATTGTTCTCCGAGTGCTGTGTTATTTTTTTGTTGTTGTTGTTGGTTTTTTTTTTTTTTTTTTTTTTTTGGTCTTTTTGAGACAGGGTCTCCCTGTAGCCCCAGCTGTCCTGGAACTCACTCTGTAGACAGCCTGGCCTTGAACTCACAAAGATCCACCTGCCTCTGCCTCCCAAGTGCTAGGATTAAAGGTGTGCACCACCACGCCCGGCTATGTGTTACTTTTCTAGTTACTGTAGCATGTACCTGAGAGAAACAAGCCCCATCATTTTAGTCCACAGTCACTTGGCTGTGTTGTTTCTGAGCCTGGCATGGGGAGGCACATTATGGTTGGAAGCATGAGGATTAAAATAGCTAACATCATGGCCACCAAAGGTGGAGAAAGCAGAGGAAAGCATGTCTGCCTAGCAGGCTGGGTTCTCTGTGCCACCCTGACCTGCCACAGCAGATGATGCCACATTCAGAGCTCTCTTCCCACTTATCTGCTGTCATGCAGTGTTCTCTGGAAATGCCCTTAGGTCCACTCAAAACTAAGCTTTACTAGTCTTTACTAGTCTTCTAGGTGCGTCCCAGTCCAATCAAGTTGACAATTAAAATCAACCGTCAACATTATATGGCTCTGGCCAGGAGAGAACCAGTTAGCTGCTAGCAAATACTGGGCAGCTGGTGGGAAATGGAGGGAGAAGATGACGTCTGGGAGGCATGACTGCCCCTCTTCAGGCCACAGGAATGGCTCAATAGCTCTGGAAGTCACAGGTGGGCCAAGGACCCCGTGTCCCTATGGGATCTGCCCTCTGAGCCTGCAGCCTATGCCGTAGGCTGTCTTTTCCCAGAACAGAGGGTCTTGTCCATTCTTACCTTGCCATGCTTTCAGCAGGGCCTTGTTCCCATCTGACAAATGAGCATGCACACAGAGGATCCAATGTGCTCATCTGAAATCCTTTCGATTTCATAAAAGGAGTTTATGTTTTTTTAAAGATTTTTTATGTGTGATGTGAGTATACATGTATATATGTGAGTATATGAGTGAGTGAGTGTGTGTGTGTGTGTGTGTGTGTGTGTGTGTGTGTGTGGCATGGCACCCATGTGAAGGTCAGAGAACAACTTTGGGTGTCAGTCCTCTTTCTGTCTTATCTGAAAGAGGATCATGGCCAGCTGCCCTGTGAGCATCCCGGGATTCCCTCCTCTGTCTCACGTCTCTTCACAGGAGTGCTAGGATGGATAGATAACAGGTGCACACTGCTATGTCCAGCTTTTATTTGAATTCTAGGAATCTAAACTTGAGTCCTTGTCACATGGTTGCACAGCAAGCTCTTTACTCCCTGAACCATCTAACCAGCCCCAGGACAAAGTTTATTATCTGATTCATAAAGATGGCTGTCATTTCTGTGTCCTAGAAATAGATGCTAGAACATGAAATCAAGAATTCTCAGCTGGGCGTGGTTGTGCACACCTGTAATCCCAGCACTCAGGAAGCAGAGGCAGGTGGAGCTCTGTGAGTTCAAGGCCAGCCTGGTCTACATAGAGAGTTCTGGGACAGCTGGGGCTGCAGGGAGACCCTGTTGCAAAAAAACCAAAAGAGAGAGAGAGAGAGAGAGAGAGAGAGAGAGAGAGAGAGAGAGAGAGAGAGAGAGAGAGAGAGAGAGAAGAGATACACATGAGAAAAATAGACTATGTAAGCCAGGCATGGTGGCGCACGTCTTTAATCCTAGCACTTGGGAGGCAGAGGCAGGCGGATCTTTGTGAGTTCAAGGCCAGCCTGGTCTATAGAGTGAGTTCCAGGACAGCTGGGGCTACAGGGAGACCCCGTTTCAAAAAGACAAAAAAAAAAAAAAAAAAAAAAAAATAGACTATGTATTTTGGATTGAATCAAATCAAAGGAAAGGGTAAAGTTAGGACAATTCCACTGGGTTAGCAGAGCCCAACAGTCATAAGGACACCAAAAGGACAAGAATATAAGGAAGGAATAGAATAAAGAGAGACCCTGTAGATGTTAAAGCACCTGGTTAAACAAGAATGTAAAGTGGCACCAGCTGTAAAAACAGGGCACAGAGGAGGCGTATCCAGCTCTCCTGTTCCTGTGACCAAGTGCCTGAAGGAAGTAAACTAAGAGAGGACAGATCCTCTTTAGCCACTTGCAGAGGTTCCCGTTCATCGTGGGAGAGGGCATGACAGCAGAGCGGCTCCTGTTGTGGCAGCCCAGACACAGAGCTGTCTGCACTACGGGGCTCTCTTTCTCCTGCTTTTTCCATCTGAGCCACTACCTATGGGCTAGTGCAGCCCACATTCAAGGCAGGTGTCCTCCCACTACCCAATTAATCCTCTGGAAACACTGTTAGCGATCCATCCAGAGATGCATTTTACTAATATGCTAGGTGTTTTCCAGTCCAATCAAGTTGACAATGAAAATTAACCATCACTCCTCAAAAAATAAAATCATATAAAACTATTCATGAAAATCCAAATTTAAAACCAGAGGGAAAGTAACTATGATTCTAGCTTGTAAATTATGCCGGGGAAGCCGGACATCATCCAGCTAATTTCAATGCTGTTTTAGTGGTGAGGAAGCTGAAGCCCAGCAGATTTAAGGGTATCTCTGCCCAAGGCCACACAGTTACTGCCTGGACAGGAGGAAAGCGCCTGCTGTTCCATGCGGGTGTCTCTGCCTTCCTGCTCAAGATGTGGGGTCTCTCTTCAGTTTGACGATGACCATGGACAAGCGGGGACTCCTGCTGCTCAAAGGCCCAGACAAAGTAACCATTGGCCTGCTGCCCAGGGACAGCCCAAAGACGGGACTGCTGCTCTTTTTGAATGACATTCAGCACTTCTCCAGCAACGTCACTGGGGAACTCGGTACTCTACTTGCCCTCAGAAACTCTTCCAACTGGGAACCGGCAGAACCTCTCACTTCTGCCCGTCTCCTCTGGTACCTTTATCCCTCACTGACTTATCCTTTCTTTCTTAGGTCAGTTTTACCAGGACGTCCTCTGGGGGCCACCAGAAGGAGCAGATTCCAAAGAACGAAAACTGCAAGTGCAGGGAAACCACTACCTTGCCACCAGGTGACTCTACACAGGCAGCCTGGCAGGGTGGACGGTGGTGAAGTGGGCAGGAGCTAGGCTCTGCACAACCTCCCTCCTGTCCCTGCATAGGAACCAGAGACAGGAAACTAGACAAGATGGTTCCCACAAAGGATGGTTGGCTCAGACCCAGAGAAAATCCCGGCTCTGGGTTGGGGAAAGTAGCACAGTTTTCCTGTGCTCTCTCCAATTTCTAAGCCCTGGTCATGAAGACCACACATCCTGGGCCCCTTGCATAATCTTTTGGGCAACTGGGGTTTCCTGACCTGTGCTGGAAGGACCCTGCAACTCCTCCTTTCCATGTTACTATCCGAAGTTGTTCAGTTGTCCTCTCCTTTCCGTCACACCTGAGGCTTGCTGACCACCTGTCTGTTCCCTGTCTTCCCACCCCAGAGAGCTCAAGCTGGATTACCGACAGGAGTCCCCAGGAACCGAAATTTCTTGCTGGACAGTGACGATATAGCCAAGCAACTCTGCCCTGCATTGTTTGCAGATGGCTGACACTGTGTGCCGACAGGCCCGCCTCTGGCCTAGGTCTTCTTGGGGAAGGGGAATCCCACTTGTTACAAATAAAGTGTTATGCCCCGATCACTGGGACCCCCAAAAGTCCACCAGGACACACAGCTCTGATATAAATACAAAGAGTCTTTTTAATTCAAGCTGAGCTTGGACTGCCACCCTCCTGACAGCAGGCTGGGAGAAGCGGTCCTGAAGCTGGGTTATGGGGGGGCTCTTTTAAAAGGAAAAACTGCAAACGGGGAATTTTCCAGTTTTGGCATTTTGTTATTGATTCATAGGGACTGAGGAAGCATGATTTTTAGGCTGATAGGTCAGGGCCACCTGGCAGCTTTGGTGGCGCCATGAGGGGGGTTTACTCACTGAGTACGTCGTGGCTGAAGAGCAGACATGTTTTAACTTCAGTCTTTCCCTGTTAGTTATTTTCAACAAACAACCTTTGTTCCTTCCCTGTTAGCTATTGAGATATTCTGTGGTTTCTCCTGGAATCTGAGGATGGGGGCTGTTTCTCAGATGGTGTATTTCCACAAAATAGAAAAATAGAGTCTATCTTGTTCCCTTTTAACTATTCCCTCTTTATAAAAGAAAGGTGGTATGATCCCAGGGAGTGTTATGATTTCCTGTGGCCAACCCTGGGGATTTGGGGTCCCAACCTGAATATTCAGCCTTATGGAACATCAGCCCCCTCCTCTACTGACAGAGAAGCTCATGGAGAACTTCTAGCCCTATCTTACCCTTTGTCAACAGGAAATTAAAACCAGTTATTCAGAGTGCCAGTGCAGCACCCAGTGAGGGCCCAGGAGCTGGAGAACACTCTCCAGGAGGATTCCGGCTACTTTATAGCTGCGGGGATCAGCTTTGACTCATAAGAAGAAACTGGAATGGACTACTGTGTGATTTTTTTTTTTTTCTAAAGAGATGTGAACACATCTGTTCACCCCAGAGAAAGCATCAGTGACAGACCAAAGAGGAAATTCCACCCACCATAGCTTGGTGAACCAGTCAGTGATTTTATTGGTACTTACAGAACAGGGATGAGAGGTTGCTTACAAGAGCATGGGAGACTCTGGGCTAGAGAGATGGCCTGGGCTGGAGAGATGGCCTAGTGTTTAAGAGCACCGACTGCTCTTGGAGAGGAGCCGGGTTTGATCCCCAGCACCCACATTGCGGCCGAGAACTGTCTTTAACTCCAGTTCTAGGGGAATCCGACGCCCTCTTCTGACCTCCTTGGCATTGCATGATACAGATGCACAAACCTATCTGCAGACAGTACATTCATACACATAAAAAAATAAATAAAATTAAATAGTGAAGATGGTGACTGTTAAAAAAAAAAAAAAAACCAAGATCATGGGAGACTCAAAGGTAACTGAATCACTGTACAGCCTACCCCAGCAGGGGTGATAACTCTTGAAGGTTGCATCCCCGGGAGTGGAAGAGATGGCTCAGCAGTTAAGAGAGTTTGCTGTTCCTGCAAGTACCAGAATTTGGTTCCCAGAACCCACATTGAGTGGCTCACAACCACCTATAACTCCAGCTCCAGGGGATCCAGAACCTTCTTCTGGCCTCTGCTGGCACCTGCATATATGTGCACATATACACACCTACACGTATGTGTATGTACACAGGTGCCCACACAGCCACTCATAAATTTAAAAATAGGTCATTTTTAGGAAGGGAGAGAGGGGAAAGAAAGAGAAAGAAAGAGAGAAAGGAAGAAAGAGTCCTGGAGAGACAGCTCGGCAGTTAGGAGCACTGGGTGCTCTTGTGCAGGACCCGGGGTTGATTCCCAGCACCCACATGGCAGCTATCAAGCACTTGTAACTGCAGTTCCAGAGGAATCTGACACCCTCTTGTGACCTACACAGGTCTCTCGCAACATGGGTGCAGTTACATATACACATAAAATAAAAATAATAAAATATTTTTAAGAGAGAGAGAGAGAATGTCTATGTCCTTGGCATCCCTTGCCCAACTTGCTGGCAGTTCCGCCAGAGTCTCCTCTCTCCAGCGGTTTAAACTTGAGAAGGAACCTTGTGAGCCTTGTCACTTTTTGAGATTCCTCAGTCTTAGCTGCTCCCTCCTCTCTCCAGGAAGGAATAACTACACAACATCAGGATAGGCCAACTCCACACATTCTCATTTGGGGGGGGGGGGGCTTTGCAATGGGATTAGCCTTAGTTTGCTCTTCACACCTAGGGTCAAGAACAGGCCTGTCTACCCAATGTCAAGTTAGGGGAAAAAAAAAAAATAGCCCTGAAAGACCAAGAAGACAGAGGGAAGGCCCAGTCACAGGAGCCAAACGGACCTAGTCCCAGAAAACTATTGTCTGAGGGTGACTAGGATCCTCAATTCTTTTTTAAAACATTTTATTTATGATTTTCATTTTATGCAAGTGAGTATATTGTCCACATGTATGTAAGTGCACCTGTGTCATGCAATGCCTGTGGAGGTCAGAAGAGGGCATTGGATCCTGTGGACCTGGAGTTACCGATAGCCACCTCGTGGGTGCCAGGAATTGGACTCAAGTCCTCTGCAATAGCAGCCAGTGCTCTTAACCACTGAGCCGTCTCTCCAGCCCCTGGGTCCTCAACTCTTAAGTCCTCTATTGTTGAAGGTCTCTTCTCTACAAGCCCCAGAATTAGAGACCCTGAAGGTTCCAACCAAAGCTTTTTTTTTTTTTTTTTGGTCTTTTCGAGACAGGGTCTCCCTGTATAGTCCCAAGCTGTCCTGGAACTCACTCTGTAGACCAGGCTGGGCCTTGAACTCACAAAGATCCCTGGCCTCTGCCTCCCAGTGTGCTAGGATTAAAGCAAAGGCTGTTGGCCAACCACGCCCGGCAACCAAAGCGTATTTTAAAAAGTATTATAGTTGGCCCTTTGTATCCAGAGGTTCTGCATCTATAGAATCAACCAACCATGGATTGAAAATATTCCCCAGGGGCTGGGAGATGGCTCAGCAGTTAAGAGCACCAACTGCTCTTACAGAGGACCTGAGTTCAATTCCCAGCACCCACATGGCAGCTAAGAACCGTCTTTAACTCCAGTTCCAGGGGAATCTGATGCCCTCTTCTGACCTCCATGGCATCGCATGACACAGGTGCACCAACTTACATGCAGACAGTACACTCATACACAGAAAAAAAATATATTCCCCAAAATTACATCTGTACTGAACATGCACAGACATTCTCCTTATCGGTATTCCTTGAATAGTACAGTATAACTTTATTAATTTATTTATTTCTGTATGTGGTAATGAATGTAACTCGTTGTCTTGCATGGCTAGTAGTTTGAATTGTTCACCTTTTTGTTCGGATGCAACGCCGCGGAGGTCAGAAGAGGGTATCGGATTCCCCTGGAACTGGAGTTCTCCTGGAATTGGAGTTTCAGACGGTTCTTAGCCGCCATGTGGGTGCTGGGGATCGAACCGGCGTCCTCTGTAAGAGCGGTCGGCGCTCTTAACCGCTAGGCTATCTCTCCAGCCCCAACTTTATATAGCATTGTATTCAGTGTCACAAGTGGTCTGGAATTTGAAGAGCAAGGAGGATGTGAACACTACACTGTTGTGAAGACCACAGTGTTTTATATAACATAGACTTAAACATCCATGGGTTTTTGTATCCATGGGGGTCCCAGAACCAATCCCCTGTAAATACCAAAGGATAATGGGACTCTACCTCCTTCTACGGAAAAAAGAACACAGTCTACGGCTTACAGATAGACAAGAAAAAGAAAATGAAACCCTAAACCATGAGTGAGAATGAAAGAAAAGAGCCAAGCAGTCGACAGTGCTACATCGCAGACACCAGGGGAGGAGCCGCAGCAGCTGATCACGAAGCTCTGCTTACAGCTTCCTGGCAGCTGGGATAAATCCCAAAGTGTGCTCACGTCACAGGCTTGTTAGAAAAACAGACTAGAGCATTGGAGAAATAGTCTGTGCCACCTCTTGAGCTATGGAAGGTGTATGTGTTGAATGAATCTTTCTAGAAGAGTTAGAGATCAGGCCAATGGGGGTCAGGGAAGGGTCCAGCCGGTTTGTCCAACATAGAGGGACACTCATCTGTACTACTCCTCCACCCAACCTCCTTGACAGGTGGGGGCCTCCGGCCCTTGTGAATGTCACCCTGAGGAGCTCAGGCAAGAGCCATGAGACAAGAGAACAGCCTAGGGCTAGGGGCCTTGCCATGGAGCTAGCAAGGGACATTTAAGGACAAGTAAGCTTGCCCAAACCAAGCCCACCATTCAGACACTGCTACCTGGGCCTGGCCACAGAGGCCATGTAACAGCAGGGCGGTTGTACTGTGAGCAGTTGAAAGCAGGCTCATGCTCCCTGGCTTTGATCCACTAGGGGCTTCCCAGCCCCTGCATGCACCAGGCCCTGTGCCAAGTACCACGGTTACACTGGACACTGTTTTAGTTCCATTTCCTCTACTATGATAAAATACTCAGACAAAAATAGCTTAAGAGTCAAAGGGTTTATTTGGTTCGTGGATCCAGGTTATAATCACTGTGGGGGAACTCAAGGCAGCAGGAACATAAAGCAGCTGGCACATCACGTCCACAGAGAACAGTGAATTCGCCGTTCCTGCTGGTGCTCGGCTCCCATTCTCCTTTCAGTCCGAGCCCAGCCCAGGAAATGGGGCTGGCTACACACTGGATGAATCTTCCCATTTCCGTTAACCTAATTACAAAAAATCTCTGAGCCATACCCACAGGCCAACCGGGTCTGAGCAATTCCTCATTCACTGAGTCCCCTTCTCAAGTGATTCTAAAGTGCATCAAGTTGACAAAACTAACCATCACGCGACTGATAATTATGCCCAGTCGCAGGGTGTCAAGAAAGGCTTCCTGGAGGCGGTAGCATTGGGGCTGGGTTCTGAAGGATAAAGAGATGACTCTGGGGAAGTGGGCAAGGAATTCATGGGGAGGGAATGCGAGCCATGGGCCAGAGCCAGACACTGTGCATGGAGTTCTGGAAAAGGGGAAGAAAGATGCTGGGGGTGGGGAGGGGGAGTCCAGGACAGCCCAGGCACTACATGCTGGGGGAGGAAGGGGGGTCTGGAATAGCCCAAGTTCTACGTACTGGGGGCGAGAGGGGGTCTGAACAGCCCAGGCACTACATGCTGGGAGGGGGAGGGGGGTCCAGAACAGCCCAGGCACTGTTTTGCCTGCAGTGTGGCCTTTGTCCTGATGTCCAACAGGAATGGGGGGCCAGGACATGGTGGGAGTAGGGAGAGGACACAGCCTGCCTAGTTTTTGCCTGAGCAGAAGGGCCTGCCTGCTGTGTGCAGGAGGACGGCAGGATTTGGGCTGAGGATTTCTCCAGCCTTCCTTCCCGGGTCCTGAGCCAGCTGCTAACTGAAACAACAGAGCAGAGAGGATCACAAACTATTCAAAGATGCTTTTCACTCTTGGTCTGTCAGGACCACGCTCCCCAAGTGCACAGACGTGAACTGTGACCTCGTGAAGACTGGCTTACAGTGCCTGACTCCTCAGCCCACCCAGGACTGACCAGAATGGCAGAGCCGGACCACTCCAGTGATTCCTTCACAGGTAATGGGCCCTTTTAGCCAGTCTAGCCCAGGCATCTGCCACATTCACCTTGGGTCAGGGGGAGGCCTTCAGGTTAGGAGCTATATCATCTCCTGTGTCCTCTCCCTAGAGTGGTAGCAACTGGGAGACCTTCCCTTCCCTCTAGGCCCTAGGCTGCTGTAAGCACTGGAAAGGCAACTTCTAGCCTCAGCAGTGCGGAGAGGCTACTGGTCTTCTGGAGTAAGAAGTATGACAACTCTGTGACCCATAGCTACACGCCACATTCACACACACACACACACACACACACACACACACACACACGCACGCACTGCATTCAAGATGGCCCCCACTTTGACTCCGAACTCCTCTAACCTATCTGCGTCCCCTGCCCGGCCGTCCAGCCAATCACCCACTGCTCCCTTCTCCAGGACCCTCTGCCCAGCATGCTCTTAGCTCCTCAGGCAGAGAAAGCTGAAGAGGTAGAGTCCAGGCAGCCTCTGTGTCTGAGTGCCTGGTGTGTGCAGGAAGCTGGAGAGGTGAGAAGAAGGCCTCTTGTCCCAAGAGCATCGGAGGGAGAGGTCCTCTATAGAGATTTCATCAGAACAAGAATCAGCTGTGACCGTGCACAGCCCCAAGGAGGCCCAGGCAGAGCAATTTCAGACATCCAAACTGCAGTCCTTTTCTAGGAACCTCTCTCTGCCTCCCTCCCCGACCCCAGGTTTGTTGGGAGAGCAAGCGGTCACCATGAAATTCCTAGAGGGTCCCAAAGAGGCTTGGCCCTGCTAAAGGCACACTTAGACAGCTGCAAAGATAGAAATTGTATTACAAACTCTGTGCTGCCGATTCTGGGCTAGAATATGTCTATCTGCTGAATCAGGATGGGTGGGTAAGTGGATGGATGGATGGATGGATGGATGGGTGGGTGGGTGGATGGATGGGTGGATGGGTGGGTGGATGGATGGATGGGTGGATGGATGGATGGATGGTTGAACAGATAGGTAGTACTATGCTTTAGATCTGGAATGACCTCCCCACCCCTGCAAAGCCATGCATTTAAGACTTGGATGCCAGTCTGTGACACTACTATGAGGTGATAGAACTTTTTTTTTTTTTGGTCTTTTCGAGACAGGGTCTCCCTGTAGCCCCAGCTGTCCTGGAACTCACTCTGTAGACCAGGCTGGCCTTGAACTTACAAAGATCCTCCTGCCTCTGCCTCCCGAGTGCTAGGATTAAAGGCGTGATGATAGAACTTTTAGAATGGTGGCCCTAAGGGCTGGAGAGATGGCTTAGTGGTTATGAGCACTAGCTGTTCTTGCAAAGGACCTAGGTTTGGTTCGCAGCAACTACATGGCAGTTAACATCCATCCATAACTCCAGTTCCAGGGAATCCAACACCTTCTTCTGACCTGCACTGGCATTATCTGCACATGGTGCACTTATATACAAAGGGCAAAACATTCATACACACTGAAAAAGAAAAAAGAATGTTGAGTCTAGTGGAAAGAACTTGGGTCAACTGAGGACCATGCCCTTGAAGGGGATAATAGAACTCTGAGGTCTCTCTCTCTCTCTCTCTCTCTCTCTCTCTCTTTCCTCTCTCCTCTCTCCTTTCTCCTTTCCCCTCTTTTTTTGTTCTCTTTCTCTGTTTTTGAGATGGGGCCTCATAGACCCCAGCCTGGCCTTGAATTCCTGATCCTTCAGCCTCCACCTGACAAGTGAAGGGCTTACAAGAATGTGCCATCATGTGCATCTCTTCCTCCTCTTTTTCTTCCTCCTCCTCCTTCATTCTTTAACTTTTCCTTTTTTATTAAAATTTTTATTTTTTATGTGTATGAATGTACTGTCTGCATGTAGGTTTGCGCAGCGCGTCATTCAATGCTGCAGAGGTCAGAAGAGGGCGTCGGATTCCCCCGGAACTGGAGTCAAAGACGGTTCTCAGCCTCCATGTGGGTGCCGGGGATCGAACCCGGGTCCTCTGCAAGAGCAGTCAGCGCTCTTAACCACTAGGCCATCTCTCCAGCCCAATTTTTCCTTTTTTAAACAGAGGGCCTTATGTGTGCCCAGGCTGGCAACTCTCTAGGCTGACCCTGACCCTCCTGCCTCCACCTCCCAACGGCTTATGCTTCCCCCTGTCCCTAGCTCTCTCTGTCCTTCTTGGCCACCATAAGGTAAACAGGCTTCCTTGGGTGCACAGTGCCATCTTGTGTGTTAGGCACTGCAGTGACTAGTCAAGCAGCTAGAGGCAGAATCTTCTGACACTGTGAGCCAAATGAATTTTCCTCCTGTTATGGTATGAATGTGAAATGCCTCCCATGTGCTCCTGTGTTTGAACACTTGGTGGCGTGGATTTGGACAGGTGTGGAACCTCTAAGAGGTGAGGTCTAGCTGAAGCAAGTGGTACACTTGCGGGTAGGCCTTACTAAGCTGTACAGCACAGCCAGACTTCTAGCCCCAGTCTCTACTTCCTGATTCACAGAAATGTGAGGGAGCCAGGCTGCAGACTCCACCACCCTGAGCCGAGCTGGTCCCAACTGCCATGCCTGCCCCGCCATGATGGTCTGTATTCTCTCAAACCATGGGCCAAAATAAAACCTTTCTCTTTTAAATTGTTTCTTGTCACCATGATAAAAAAAAAAAAAATTAAGGAGCCTCCGAGCCATACTACCTGACTTAAGACATTCCTGGACTCTAAACAGTGCGCAACTTCCTGACTTCTTAGAGCCCCTTTGCCCCAGAGTCAGTTCTGGATGAATTGTCTCCCCGCATCACGTCCGAGGTGTTATTACCCCAACCAACTCAGTCCCACACCTGCCTTAAGTGGCCAGGAAGTTGCCTTCCTACCAGCCACCCCTCCTTTAAGTTCTCAGGCCAACTGGGTGTTCCTTAAGTCATGGCTCGGGAGGCACACACAGCAGCTGTCTGGTTTCCAAGCTAACTTTATTGTCCAGTTCCTCCCACAGGCTCCATCCTGTGCCCCTGTTCCAGATACCAGGCGAGCCAGTCCTTCCATCTCAGCAACATCTGACATGTTTACTCAGAACAGGCTGGAGACAATATAGTCTGTGTGGACACCGTCAATTAGCCCTTCCCCGTTGTTATGGACAAACCAGCAGTTGACCTTCGTGCCAACTCTGATTTCCTTTCTGTAATCTTTCTGCGAGCCCCTGGAAGAAAATAGAGATGCCATAATGCAGAGGGTGAGCAAGATGGGTGTGGGCATCTTGGGCCTGAGGCTGAGCCAGCAGGGGACTAGGAAATTCTTTTTTGTGGCTGTTGCAGTACTAGGATGAAATCCAGAGCCTTGGGGCCGGAGAGATTGCTCAGTGGTTAAGAGCGCTGATTGCTCTTGCAGAGGACCTGGGTTCAATTCCCAGCACCCACATGGCTGCTAACAGCCATCTGTAACTCTGCTTCCAGGGGCTCTGACACCCTCTCCTGACCTCCAAGGGCAGTGTATGACACAGGTGCCTTTGCATACAGGCAGACCTAACACTCCTACACATAAAAGTAATAAAATATTTAAATAAATTCAGCCTCATGTGTTCCAGGCAAGTGCTCTACTCTGAGCAACACCCCTGCCACCAACCCCTGATTATTTTTGTTTTGTTTGCTTGCTTTTTTGTTTGTTTTTAATTTTTTTGGTATTTTTGAGACAGGGTCTCCCTTTAGTTCCAGCTGGCCTGGAGCTCGCTCTGTAGACCAGGTTGGCCTTGAACTCAAAGAGATCCTCCTGCCTCTGCCTCCCAAGTACTGGGATTAAAGACATGCACCACCACGCCCGGTTTGTTTTTGTTTTTGAGACAGGGTCTCATGTAGCCTAGGTTGGCCTTGAACCAAAGAGCTTGAACTTCTGATCTTCATCCCTCCGTTTTCCAAGTGCTAAGATTCCAGGCATGAAGCACCATGCCTAGCTTGAAGTTGGAAATCTGGATTATTTGGTCAGAATGAGGCCATGTGATGACTCCTTCTAGGGAGCCAGGTTTGAGCTCGTCTATGATTAGGAGCCTAGAAGGGCCAAACCTCAGAAAGAGACAAGAATATCCCATACAAAATAAGAATCTGCCAAGCAAGATACCATACATAACAGAGAGGGCTTGTTACTAGGGAGGGTGGGGGTGTCAGAGGTGCTCCCTCACCTTGTGACAGTCAGTTGATGATTCTTTACCACCATTGTGGCATCTGGCTTGGTGGGGTCAGAGCCTGGGTGGATGTCAGATACTTCAAAGTCAAAAGGATGGAAGAATTGCCCTGGGAATGAACACATTAACACTGTCAGCCCCTAGCCTTTGCCATGGGTAATGTGGCCACTGACCTCTCAGGGTTGATGAAATTGCTACAGGGACATGTTTTGGGCTGGGTACAAGGTGAGCAGATGGCCTTGTACTTATATGTCCCATGCTGCCATGTGAGTAAGCAGCCTGCAGCCACAGCATCGCCTACCCAGCAACCCATGCGTCTGTGCTGACATCTGGTGACTGTCTACCACGTAGAAGCCTAGGAAGTCTTGGTGAACTGGATGTTTCTTCCAAACCTGGTGCAGAACAACCACGAAGCTAACCCCATCTCCAAAGGAGACCACCATATTCTTCTTCCTGTTGATTGTTACAGACAGCCTAGGAGAGAGGTAAGGGCAGTAAGACCCAGTGACCATGGAGCGAGCCATCTGGAGCATCTCAGCCAGGCTTTCCAGGTGCATGACACCTAAGGACACACAGACACCAAACACTACTTCAGGAGTGTTGGGAAAAGGCTGCCTCATCCATGCTGCCTCTGCCTTCCACTGAGTGGACCTTCATCTATGAGCAAGAAAGAGGCCTTCCTGGGAGGCCAGGGCCTGGGACCAATCTCAGCTCAGCCGCTGGCTTCTGTGTGACCTAGGGCAGGTTGTGTCCATCTCTGAGCTTCAGTGGGAGTGTATGTATGTGTGTATGTGTGTATGTATGTATGTATGTGTGTATGTATGTATGTATGTGTGTATGTGTGTATGTATGTATGTATGTATGTGTGTGTATGTATGTGTGTATGTATGTATGTATGTATGTGGGTATGTATGTGTGTATGTATGTGTGTATGTGTGTATGTATGTATGTATGTATGTATGTGTGTATGTGGGTATGTATGTATGTGTGTGTATGTATGTGTGTATGTATGTATGTATGTGGGTATGTATGTGTGTATGTGTGTGTATGTATGTATATATGTATGTGTGTATGTATGTATGTATGTATGTGTGTATGTGGGTATGTATGTGTGTATGTATGTGTGTATGTGGGTATGTATGTATGTGTGTATGTATGTGTGTATGTGTGTATGTATGTATGTATGTGGGTATGTATGTATGTGTGTATGTATGTATGTGTGTATGTATGTATGTATGTATGTGTGTATGTACGTATGTATGTATGTGGGTATATGGTGTATGGCGGGGGTACACATGCCATGGCATGTATGTGGAGGTCAGGGGACAACTTTGTGGAGTCAGTTCTTTCCTTTCACCTTTATTGAGGTTTCTTGGGTTCTGGGGATCAAACAGGCCATCAGGCTTGTGTGGTAAGTACATTTACCTACCCTGCCCTGCCCACCAAGCTCGGCATTCCAAAGACAGGAAATACTAAGGAGCCTCAGAATTGGTGTCAGCAAGAGGAGTTGTAGATGGGGACTGTCGTCCACCAATCCTCCTTCCTTCCTCCCACATGCCATCCTTTCCTTGCAGCTTATTTTATTATTTTATAAATTATGTGTATCGCTATGTGCTCACAGTGCCCTTGGAGGACAGAGGTGTCAGATGCCACTGGAGCTAGAGTTACAGGTGGTTGTGAGCAGTGCAACGTGGATCTTAGGAACTGAACTCAGATTCTCTGTAAGAGCACTGCATGCTCTTAATCACTGAGCCATCTTTCCAGCTCCTTATTTATTTTTTTTTATTTAACTGATTTTTTTTAGATAGGATTTCACTATGTAGCCCTGGCTAACCTGGAACTTCTCATGTAACCCAGGCTGGCCTGGTATTCACGGTGATTCTCCTGCTTCTGCCTCCTAAGTGCTGGGATTCTAGATGTGTGCCATCACACCCAACCCTCCTTTCTGTTTAGAGATGGGGTCTTACAGGAGCCAGCAAGATGGCTTAGTAGGTAAATGTACTTACCACACAAGCCTGATGGCCTGTTTGATCCCCAGAACCCAAGAAACCTCAATAAAGGTGAAAGGAAAGAACTGACTCCACAAAGTTGTCCCCTGACCTCCACATACATGCCATGGCATGTGTACCCCCGCCATATACCATATACCCACATACATACATACATACATACATACATACATACATACATAATGAATCAAATAACATTTGAAAGATGGGGTTTGCTATGTTGCCCAGCCCTGAACTCAAGGGCTCAGGCAGTCCTCCAAGCAGCTGAACTTCATGTGTGTACTACTGCGCATGACTTCTGTCTAATGTTTTCATCCAGCTAGGGCTTCCCTTAAATTTTGGCTGTGACAGGAGTCCCAGGGTTCAGTGGGGGTCCCCTATGGTCACTCTCCCGTGGTGACTGAACTGAGGCCACCGGTCTCTCCTGAGACTTTGTGAGCATTCTGTCCTGCAGTTGGTTTATGAGCATTCTGTCCTGCAGTTGGTTTATGAGCATTCTGTCCTGCAGTTGGTTTATGAGCATTCTGTCCTGCAGTTGGTTTATGAGCATTCTGTCCTGCAGTTGGTTTATGAGCATTCTGTCCTGCACTTGGTTTGGCTCCCTCCTGAATTTCTCTAGCTCCGCAGGCTGTAGCTTCCCTTGGAGATACAGTTGGAGCACCTACCCAACCTGTTTGACCAGGACTGTGTCCAGCCAACTGAAGGTGCTTCGTTCATCTCCATTCCACAGGGTGATCTTATCTGTGGTCACCTCAATCCGGAAGTCCATCTGAGCATTGGCAATGCCCAATTTGCCAAAGTAAGTCTTCCCAGTCTTGGAGGGGAGGCTGATTCCCTTGTCTCCAATGATCTGCCCATTAACAGTGAGGCCTGCCAGAGGGATGGGAGGGACAGAAAGGGAGACCAGTGCGGTCCTCTGAGCCTGGCTAGCCTTCCCCTTTAGCTTCAAGCTGAGGGAGAGCAGAGATGAGGCTCCAAGCAAAGAGCAGAGTGTTAGAGCTCAACCCTGTCCTAGAAGCTTCTAGTCTGGGACATGCTGGGACACTTGTGGATCTGCCCCTCTCCTGAGCCAGGGAATGTTGTCAGAACTGCCCTCCAGATACAGAGTGGTCCCATATCTCAACCTCTCTCTAATAGCACTGGGGGCTCAGAGACTCTCCCACCACCCCATGCAGAGTGCTCTGCATGTGAAGATGGTTGTGTTATGGGGCAGATGGAGGAGAACCTGGTTCATGAACCCACCTGGGCACTTGGACCCTGCCACAAGAACCCAGCTTCCAGCCCACCTGTGACCGGGTCCTGAATGAGGTTCAGCACCGTGCCCGGGGCCTCGTCGATGTTGAAGCACAGGGCATCATCTTTTTCTGGGACTTGGATGATGAAGTGGGGGTCCCCGTCCACTGAGGGCACATCAGAGAATGGGCTGGTTCCGAGGGCCTCTCCCTGTACCAGGGGCCTCCCCCAGCCTCCTGGCCACATGGGTAGAGGCAGTGCACCCAGGACGCAGAGCCCTGAGCATGGAGGAGCCAGGGAACTTACCGTAATAGTAGGGTGTTTGTGGAGGCTGGTAGCTGGCTGCATAGCAAAGAAAGGGAGACAAGTTGGAAGAAGTAAGCTGCCCACGGCAGGCTGGCACTCCCACCCATTCTTTGGCTTGTGTTCCTCCCCTTTTGACTTTCAAATGACCATATTTCCTCTGCCCCCTCCAATCGCCACCCAACTTCCCCGAGACACCTGGTCCATCTTCGTGGGACAGAAACCGATTCCAGACACACCACAGAAGGGAACAGGGTGTTGGGCAAAGGCAGCAGTGTCTACTCACTCATGTAAGCCGTAGAGTAGGTTGGAGAGTTCGCTGATAGGAAGCCAAAGGACAGTCATAAGCGGTGGTCAGAGGGCTCCTCCTCCCAACCTTTGCCTGTCTGGAGGTTACTGGTCACCATCAGGGCCCTAAATTGGCAGGCATGCCCAGGCAATCCCTTTACAGGGCTGGTGGTAGTAGGGTATCATTTTATTTTATTTTTTTTATTTTTTGGGGGGGCTTTTCGAGACAGGGTTTCCCTGTAGCCCCAGCTGTCCTGGAATTCGCTCTGTAGACCAGGCTGGCCTCGAACTCACAAAGATCCGACTGCCTCTGCCTCCCTAGTGCTAGGATTAAAGGCGTGCGCCACCACACCCGGCTAGTAGGGTATCATTTTAATGCCAGGGGTAGGTACAACATTTGGTGTAGCTAAATGCAAATCTATCAAGTCACCAGCCTCTCCTCTGTGAGGAATGAGTTCTGACTTCTGCCCCTACCTTTGGGTGCCCCAGTTGGGACAGGTTGAGACCCACAGTGTCTGTTGCTCCCTGGTAGGTGGTAGCTTCCCAACACACCCACACATAGGTAACAGTGATTATATCTGACAGGGCCACTCGGAGGGAAAACTGTGCCCTAATGTATATGTGCTCAGAGATGCAGAGGAGAGGCTCGGCAGGGGCTGAAGAGGCCTTGCCAAGTAGCACTGGGCTGGAAGTGTGTGAGAAAGAGAAGTATGGAGAAGCCTAGGCTCATGTCCCAGATTAGCTACTGCCTGAGTCCTCTCTGTGTCTCTCATGGGGCTGGAGAGATGGCTCAGTGGTTATAAGATCATTGGCTCCTCTTGCAGAGGACCTGGATTCAATTCTCAGCACCCACATGGTGGCTAATAACTGTCCGTAACTACAGTTCCAGGGGATCCGATGTCCTCTTCTGACCTCTGTGTGCATTGCAGACATGGATGTACTTACATACATGTAGCCAATACACTCATACATATGTATGTATGTATGTATATGTGTAATATGATAAAACTAATAAATAAAACTTAAAAATATTTTAAAATGGGGCTGAGAGATGGCCTAGCGGTTAAGAGTGCCGACTGCTCTTACAGAGGACCCGGGTTCGATCCCCAGCACCCACATGGCGGCCGAAAACCGTCTGTAACTCCAATTCCAGGAGAACTCCAGTTCCAGGGGAATCCAACACCCTCTTCTGACCTCCGCGGCATTGCACGACATGGGTGCACAAACTTGCATGCAGACAGTACATTGATACACATACAGAAATAAATAAAATGCCGGGCTTGGGTCCTAGCACTTGGGAGGCAGAGGCACGCGGATCTCTGAGTCTGAGGCCAGCCTGGTCTACAGAGTGAGTTCCAGGACGGCCAGAGCTACAGGGAGACCCTGTCTCAAAAAGACAAAAAAATATATATATTTTAAAATGGGAATCATAAAGAACTTCCATAGAGGGTTGCTGAGGGTCATATTGAACTTTTTGATATAGAAATTGCTTATTTTTGCAGATCACAGGACACTCATATATTGATTATCCTTTCCTGGGACAAGGAGTCACCGTAGACCAAATGCATGGGGGCCCTGAGGCTCAGAGGAGCAAGGCTGAAAGACCTTTTCCATCTGCCTCAACTCCCTCCCTCCCACGGTGCTCACCTAAAGCCTTACCTTCTAAAATGCAGGCACAGCAAGGAAGGAAGAGGAGAAAGCGTTAGAAGACGACGACGAGGGCCATAGCAGCCAATGAGAGTGGCCCATACAGCTAACAGCTAGCTGTGTCCCACAGGATGGCCCCTAGAACCAAGAACTCCTAGAAGCAGGGACCTAGCTGAGACCAAGCTCTTTGACAACCCGCCCCCTGCATCTCTGTGCCAAGCTACCCATGAGCACTTGGGGCTCCCCTAGTGAGTCCACTCTGGGGCCTGCTGGGGAGGCTGGGCCTCAGCCTCCAGTTCTCAGAGCCTGTTTTTCTCACAGTTTTCAGGTCCCCAGTGGCTTGTTCTAGGTCTAAATTTAGGGTTAGAAGTGCTTTTCTTGTCTAGCTTAGTCCTTCCATGCTTACAGCTAAGTCCCTTCCTTGACCCAGCCCTGGGCAGTGTGCCCCCTCAGCTCACACCCACTGCTCTGCTAACTGCTAACTCTTGCCATCCCTCTTCATACCCTCAAACCCGCCTGCTTCCAAAGGTCTGCTCTCCCAGCTTGACCCTTGCTGGGCTCCCGGCTCCAGGGTCTCAGAGGGAGGCCTGCAGGATCTAGCCTATGCTCTCTGCCCACCTTCCCCAGGCTTGTCAGCAATGGCCGCCTGGTCCTCATTGTCCTCAGGCTTGGTCACCACCATGGAAGTCAGTGGAGTCACAAAGTTGTACTTGAGGGACAGCTCCAGGGCCTGGGCCGTGAGGTTCTCCTTCTCCTCACCATAGGCATTCTTACTGTATGGAGGAATAACTCGGAGGTCAGCCCAGAGCACAGCTTCCTGTCTGCCTTCTGTGCACAGCTCCCCCAACCATGAGGCAGCTGGAGAACCCCCACTGTGCCCCTTGGGGTCTCCTAGGGTAGAGCTCAGAATAAAAACACTTTGCCCAGGGCACACAAACCATTTCCTCTCTAGGCTTTTGTTCCCCCCCCCCCCATAAAAGACAAGAGATTTGGGGGCTGGAGAGATGGCTCAGCAGTTAAGAGCACTGACTGCTCTTGCAGAGGACCGGGGTTCGATCCCCAGCACCCACATGGCGGCTGAGAACCGTCTGTAACTCCAGTTCTAGGGGAATCCAATGCCCTCTTCTGACCTCTGCACGACACGGGTGTGCAAACCTACATGCAGACAGTACATTCATACACATAGAAAATAAATAAAATTAAAGAAAAGAAAAAAGACAAGAGATTTGAAATTGCCACTGATAATCAGTCGCCAGGCACTCAGTGAGTCCCAGCCCTTGCTGGAGCTTTGCAGCCCTGTCCCTCCTAAAGGAACACTGGCCATCCCCCTCAGTGCTGCCCAGTTCCACCTCTGGGTGTCATTGCTACTGGGCCTCCCCCTCACTGAGTTGTGCTGGGTCTGGAGAGCAGGTGCTGAGCCCCCTCCTGTCTTTGTGGCACCCTCAAGCCACTGGGCTTGGCAGTCCTTGCGTGCCTGGGATAATGAGCAGGGAGTGGCACACTTGGAAACAATGCTTAGCTGGGCCCAGAAGAGGGCAGAGCGTTAAGAACGGGCATGGGGCACTTTTCCTTCTACTTCCTTGGCTCTGCTTGGAGCATGCCTAGAGCAGGAGCAGACACAGATGGGTGCTGATAGCCAGGTACCCAAGGCTAGGCCCCACAAAGTCAGGGGCGGACCAAGTCACCGTTTCTCCAGTAGCTGCTCAATAGTGAGGTAAGCCCAGAGCCGCTCAATGTAGTTCCCAAAGATGTAGCTTTGCTCCTTCCGAGCCTCTTCCATCTCTTTCACATCCACCTCCTCTGTGAAGGTCAGGTCGTTCAAGGCCTGGGTGAGGAATGGGAACGAGTGAGGCACCTGAAAACTGGAACCTAGAACCGGCTGGGCCGGGCTGAGGATGACACTCAGACCCCCAGCTACCAGAAGCAAGGCCCCTTGCTGTTGACCCTCCATTCCCAGCACTCCCAGGCCTCCATTCCCAGCGCTCCCCGGGCCTCCATTCCCAGCACTCCCCAGGCATCCATTTCCAGCACTCCCCGGGCCTCCATTCCCAGCACTCCCCGGGCCTCCATTCCTACTCACCCCATGGCCCTTCACATCTGCCTTAAAGCTGTTCATGTTCCTGTCCATGAGGCGCCCGGCTACCACGATCTCAGAGCCATCGTAGAAGTGGGGGTAGGTGTTCTTGGTGAGGTCCAGGATGGCATTCTCTGGATACTCCACCTCCACGTTTGTCAGTAGTGGGTTAGCCACCTCCTCGTAGAAGCCCTGCAAATCAGACCAGCGATCCATTCATCTCAGACCCCAGGGCAGACAGAGAGACAGGTCCAGGACCAACACCGCCATATGCCCTCTAGTCCCCCGAGACTGCACAATCAGTCTTGTCCCATGATTTTCACTTCTAAGAGGCCCTGACTGTGCCCTGGACTCTCAGAGGGCTCTCCCAGACTTTTAGAGACCCCAAACCTTTAGATACCAGGAAGGATAGAAGGAACATACAGAATTCTTGGCACAGAACTCTGAATAAAGAAATACTAGCTAGAGAAAATAAAATGAGGATCAGATAAAGGGGGAAAGGGCCCAGGTCCCCTTATAGAGACAGAGGTGGTGACACCCACCTGGTGGAAGTGGCTAGACCCAGCAGATCAAAAGCTGAGACACACAGTTGCATTTGAATATCATATATTTTCTAATTTTATTTTTTTATGTGTATGATTGTACTGTCTGCATGTAGGTTTGTGCACCCGTGTCGTTCAATGCCTTGGAGGTCAGAAGAGGGTGTCAGATTCCCCTGGAACTGGAGTCAAAGACGGTTCTCAGCTGCCATGGGGGAGCTGGGGATTGAACCCAGGTCCTCTGCAAGAGCAGTTGGCACTCTTAACCACTAGGCCATCTCTCTAGCCCCCTGAATATCATATATTTTTAAAACATTATTTTAGTGTAAGAATGTCTGTTATGGGTTGAACTGTATACTATGTTCTCAAAGCTGATGTGTTGTCTTAATCCTCAGAATGCAACCCTGTTTGGAAATGGAATCTTTACAAAGATAATCCAATGATGTTAAGAAGTTGGGCCCTAATCCAATACCAGTTGTTTCCTTGTAAGAAGAAGAAACTAGATAAACTTACACAATGAGGGAACACACTGGAAGGCCCACGGAGAGGGTGACCATGACAAGGTGGGGGGCTAAGCAGACCCTCCCCTCCCACCCTCAGAAGGGAATCAACCCACTGACCCTTGATCTCCGGCTTTGGCCTCCAAGACTAAGATGTGCTTCTGATGTTTAAGCCACCCAGTAGTGGTAATGTCTCCTGTTATGACAGACCTAGCAATATTCTATGTACTATCTGGGCATATTTACCTAAGTATTCACTGTTTATGAGAAATGTGCATTTACCTGGATGCCCTGGATCTGCCAGTTACACAAAGGGAGCAGATCGGAGCAAGAGCCAGCCTGAGGTAGATCTCAGCCTAAGGGGGAGTTTGCTCTGATACCTGAAGTTGCCACACAGTGCACTGGCTGCCTGAGAAATAGCTACATGCCTTATTTCCACAAGTCTGCAAGGCGAAGCCTACCTGCAACTGCAAATCAGCATCCGAGTCTTCATAAATACGCCGGGCAAACCCATGATTCTGCAAGGCCATGGTGTCCAGGAAATTATAATTCAGATTGGTGCCAAAGCCCAGGTTATACAGAGGAAACTTGCCTCCAATGGCGCTGCGCACGTTCTCCTGGATCTTCTCGGGTCTGCTCTCGCCTGCAGAACACGGTGTTCACTGCTGGAGACCATCTACACTGGCTCTAGCTGGGAAGATCTGACTCTTGCACATGCACAACTGGTAGGGATCTTGGCAAGGGAAGGCATGTATCTATTCTCCAGGGGCACAGGAGTGGTTGGGGCACCCCAGGAAGAGCTCTCCAAGGTCTTGTAGTGAGCCAGCTAGAGTCACTCACCTTGGGTCAGAGCCTCCCGTCTCCCTTACCAGTATTGGCGTCCCCGTCTGTCAACATGATGACAATAGAGGTGCTCCTCTCAGGAACGAGCTTCTCCTCCCAGGCCTTGTTCAGCATATTGATGCCCCTCAGCACCCCATCATTGATGTTAGTCACTGTGACACAGACAGAGAGACAGAACATTAGGAGTGTGTCCTTGGGGTGCCCGGGTACATATGAGGCTCTACGTACGAAGGAGACTGTGACAACAAACTCTGCTCTTGTGCCAAGGACCATGTGGGCTTGTTTTTAGAAGCCCTCAGTGAACACTGCATGAGGGAATGAACAGTGTCGGCTTTCACACAGGCACCAGAGGGACGCCAGGAGGCCCCTCGCAATTTGCCGAGCAGTCAGGTGGACTCACCGGGAGCAGAGGAAGCAGCACAGATATCATTTGTGATTTTTCCGTGGAAACAGGGTCAAGAAGAAGGACTCTGTGGGTTCATTGTGCTGAGACTTATGGGGCACTAGGATCATGGATTAGAAAACAAGAATGTGTTTTCCTAGGCCACAGAGCAGATACCTGATGTCCTACCTTCAAGCCTAAAGAGCACCCATCCCACCTCTACCCACCTGAGAGGCAGGAAGTAGCTGACAAGCTAGCCCACGTAGAGGGAGTTGCTGGGAGGAGAGGTGTCTGTCCCTCTCCCTGCTCTTACTTCCTTGATCACGAATGCTCCTCACAAACGCCCTGGCCTCCTCGAGATTCTTAGGAGTGGCTTGAACTAAGTGTTCTTTCCAGGTGTCCACGCCATCAGAGAACAGAACGAAATTCAGGTAGTCCTCTTCTTTCATATCATCCAGAATTTTGAGAAGGGCATCCCTGGTCTGGGGAAGAGATGAACAGACTAGAAGCTGAGAGCTGAAGCGGAGTGGGCCCTGAAGGGCGTGGGTGCTGAAGCGGTGTGGGAGCTGACACGGTGTGGGTGTGGGTGTGGGAGCTGAAGTGGCAGGCTGCCTCCTTTCCCAACCCAGGCTGACAGCACAGCCTCTACCATCTCTGCCAGTAAGCCCTGCCCAAACCCCCCAACCCCTGTGTAAGTAAGCAAGGGCTTTTGAGTCTTCTTCATTCTACTTCTTCCACTAGAAATACTAGCATTTTCCACTTAAAAAAAAAAAAAAGAATGTTGGGGGCTGGAGAGATGGCTCAGTGGTTAAGAGAACTGACTGCTCTTGCAGAGGACCTGGGTTCAAGTTCCAGCACCCACATGGTGATTAACAACCATTGGTAACTCCAGTTCCAGGGGATCCAACACCATCTTTGAGTTCAACAAGCATTGCACAACATGAGTGCACTTACACATGCAGACAGTACACCCATACACATAAAACATAAAAGGGTGATTCCTCCTCATGAGTGCACTTACGCATGCAGACAGTACACATAAAACATAAAAAGAGTGACCCCTCCTCCTGCTCCTCCACCCCAGTGCTGCCCTGTGTAGCTGCGGACGGAGCAAACCTGCTGGATTTTCCGACCATACATGGAACCACTGACATCAATCACAAAGACTATGTTCTTAGGCACCACTGGAAGGCCTTGAGGTGCAAAGAAGTGAACGAAGTAGCCATTGACTATCTGCAAAGGTGGGAGAGAGATGGAGGCCATTATCCATTTAACATCATCAGATTGGCCCCTCTTGCAGATAGAAGTCAGACATTGGCCACCGAAGGGAAAACTGTCCCTTTTCCACCTCTAGGAGGTGCTGTGTAGAGGCTCTGGGGCACTAGCCCTCTTCCCATCGTGTTGGTGAACTGCTGAACCTGATGGAGCCATCAACCGTACCTGCACGTTGGCTGCAGACTCTCTGTTCACGTCATAGGTGATGGTGAAGTCCCCATCGAGGAGGGAGTCTGTACATGTTGGGCACGAGCGCTGTTGGTCTAAACTGGGCTTGAAAGACACATGGCCCTGAGGAGAGGAGGAGAGGAGAGGAGGAAAGGAGGAGAGGAGAGGAGGAGAGCAGAAAGGGCTCTGCTCAGCTTGGCCAAGGCTGTGCACCAGCAGACGAGATGAGTCCTCAGGTGCACAGAGGTGCGGGCCTGGTGCAGGCCTGGTGCGCTGTGAGGTGCAGGTCCTTGCGCACAAAGCTGCTCTCGTGCCTCATGTTTCTCAGTACCTCTCCCCCCTGGGTGATCAGGACCTGCTGGGGAGGTGACTCTTTCTCTCTCTCTCTCTCTCTCTCTCTCTCTCTCTCTCTCTCTCTCTCTTTGAGCTACTCCATTCTCACCGCTTAGTTCAGTACCACAAGCTCCTTGGACAAGGGAATTTTGCCCCATATGAGAGAACTTTGCATTGGGTGGTTTTGCATGTTGGAGTTCTGGTGCCTAACAGAGGGAGAAGGGGGGATTGGGGAGGACCCTGGTAGGACAATGCCCTCCAGAAGCTAGCAGCTCTCTGCAAGGCTTTCTGGAGATCCCAAATTACTGAGGTTCACTGTTTATATAAATGTTTATTAATCTGCTGTCCATTGGTACCGAGCCCCTGGCATAGCTGCAGGGTCTCAGGGGCTGGAGCCAACCACAAGAATGGCATTGTCTTTAACCTTTCATCCCTAATTTGAAGTCAATACAACTAGCCTCGGTCTCCCCATCTGCAATCCCTGCCCTGTCCATTCACCAAGGTTGAGTATGAGGACTAGGCTTTATAAATGGTTCCCCTGTCCTCTCCATCCCCAGTACAACTGAGACCCGAAATTCTCTGTCTAATCAGCAGCAGCCCCCTGCTTCCATCATTCTCCTCAGTGACCCAGCTGGCCAAGAAGAAAGGTGGTACGATGACTGACTTCTCTGTATCCGCAAACCAGGGGCTTTAGACCTGTACCACTGCAGCCAGTGTCCTCTCCCCTGCACCCCACATCCCAGGGGTGTCTATACCACCTTTTTGCCTGAGAAGGACTTCGTGAGGGCACTTCCCAGGAGGTCATTGGTGATGAAGGAGGCCTCAGCATCCAGCATGCTGATGCCCTGGGGCTCGAAAATGTGTGCATCAATCTGGAATGGCCAAATGAAGATGTCACACAGGGACAGTTCAGAGGTCAGCCTCTGGGACACAGCTAAGGGGAATGACAGGAATCTGTGATGATATGGAGGCCCTCAAGGACAAACTGAAGACCCCTAGGGAAGTGACCAGAGCGACAGTTGAATGGTGGCCCAAAGCCTTTCTGTCATCTGTCTGCCATTGGTCCCAAGTTCCCGCAGTATAGATAGTCTTAGTGTAAGTAAACCACCTATCGAGCAGTTATAAGCATTTCAGAAGTGCTCTGAAGTGGTACAGGCCCCGAGGGGCGCACACCACTGCCTCCTCCCCTTGGCTCTCAGTTCCTGTAGCTAGAGCCTTGTACTTCCTCCTTAGCCAAGTACAGGAGCCAAAACTTCGAGGTACATTCTTGACTCCGCCCTGAGATTCACCCTGCCTCCCCCCAACACCTACCCAACTCTACTCCCTTTTCCCAGGCTCTGCAAAGCCAGCAGAGGATGCAGGAATGGTTGATTACCTCAAAGTGTCTGACCAATTGCTTGGGCTGGACCTTGAGGTACATCTCATATTTGCCCTTGTGCCTCTTGAGGAGTTCCTCATAGGTTAGTTCAAAAGTGACCTTGCTGCCTGCGGCCACATTGACTGACACTGTAAATTTCTCCAGCTTCCTCCCAGAGGCCCTGGATGGGATACAAGACAGAGCCTAGTACAAGACTGCAGGGACCATCCTTCCTCAGCCCCGGGTTCAAGCCCTGGTTCTTTGATTAAAGGCTTCCCTCAAAATGGGATATGGGGGTTGGGGTATGCACTCAGTGTGCTTTAACAATAATCATCTACAGAGTGAGTTCCAGGACAGCTGAGGCTGCAGGGAGACCCTGTCTCGAAAAGACAAAAAAAAAAAAAAAAAGAATCCGGAAGTGGTCTGAACGACTAACTGGAAACAATGGCTCTTCAAAACAAGGACTTTAAAGACTGAAAGATGCATGACATGTATGGCAGAATGCAGGAACAGGGGTGGGGTGGTGGGCATGGAAAGGGGAATGTGTCTAAATTGAACTGAAAAATAATGTATGAAATATGCAAAACATCAATAAAATATATTTGGAAAAAAAAAAAAACCAATAATCATAGTTGTTTGCCTTCCTCAAAGCCAGCTCACACTTACTTGACCAAACCAGCTGTCTTGCCTTGGGACACAGCCTTTTCATACTGCTTCTTGGCAACTTCCTTCTCCTTGATGTTCCCAGGATAGGTGACACCATCAATGGTCCTGCAGATGAGAGTTTAGGGTCACACTGGATCAGATAGCCCTCCGGAGTTCAGAGCCAGCAACTATGGTGGCACTCACAAGGTGAAGTTGGTGATGAAGGCCGTCTTGGGCAGCTGCACATCAAAGGACACCTCCTTGGCCTTGTCTGCACGGTTGACAGCCCTTGTAGTGACGACGTTGTGAGCAAAGCGGGAGGTCACCTTGCAGCTGATCTTGGTACTGTAGACTTCAATGCCTTCAACCACCTGAGCGAGAGATGGTGAGGATCACTGAGTGGTGATCAGCCAGGCTACACACTGGAAGACCTCATCTTCAATCTGACTTCTTTCCTTGCCAATTCTCCCTTGTGAGTTGTGAAGCTCTGAGTTCTCTCAGTTCTCCTACGCACCCATAGTGAAGCCTGGCCAGTGTCCTGGGTCCCATGTTCAGTTGGCCACCACAGGGCCATGCATGAACACTTCCTTAACAGTGTAATCTCTTCACAGCTGCAGTCAGTGAGATCCGGTAAAGGTCTCTGCTGATCCTGCTTCTTCCCAGTTGAAGTCTTCCCAGGGTTCCCTTTGGCCCCTGGGTAGTGTCCTGGCCCCAAGCTCTTCTTGAAGAGTCCTGTATCTCCATTTATCCCCAGCTCCAGCCATGCCCTCCGCCATCTGTCCTTGCCTCTCCCTGCACATCATCCTCCCAGAATCCTCTTCCCCCACAAAATCAGCCGACCTGTGTCCTTTGCTATTAGCTGGTTTTTTTTCCTGACTAGACTTCCCTCCTTTCCTGTGCCAGGTCCCTAAACACCCTCTTCCAACAGAAGAGACAGGCCAAGAGATGTCTGATTCTGATTGAGTATCTAAAAACACTTTCTGTGTGAGTGTGTGTGTGTGTGTGTGTGTGTGTGTGTGTGTGTCAGGGTGTTGGGGTAGGAAGGGTAACAGGCTGCTTCACTGTATACACCCAACCCTATACACTGGGCTGAGCACAGTTGGAAGGGATGACTGACTGACTGACTGACTGACTGACAGGCGCCCTCCTGAACTGCCTCCCACAGAGCTGTAAGGCCCACAAGTCTTCTACCACAAGGGGCTCTTCTGGAATAGGGCCATGAGCTGTTTTCCAGCTGTAAGAGCACTGCCACTGTGATCCACGCCTTCAGCTGTGGGGCCACCAGCTCCATTCTGCCCTCCCAGACCCAGCCCCAGTCCCAGTGAAAGTTCTCACCCCTTCCGGGAGGCTCCGTTTCTGTAAAACAAATATAAGCAGAGAGGTCAGGAGAGAGCAAGGCCAGGGGCTTGGAGAAAGTTCTGGGCTAAAGACAGGATTCAAAGTTTCCTTAACACACACACACACACACACACACACACACTCGCACACGCAAGTGAGCATGTGCATTGAGGGTCCTCTAGACAGAACTTTCCCAGGCCGTCTCACATCCCATGAGCTCCAACTCATTCTGCCTCTCACTCTGTTCTCCCTGGGGCCTGGTCCTCTTTGTTAGTCCTCCTCCCAGAACACCCTTCCCACCCATCCATTGGGCTCAAATTAACATTTTGTAGGGGCCTCTACATAAGACGTTGGCCTTCATAACCCCCAGTGAGAAGTCCACAGTGCTTTCACAGTGCTATGACAGGTCATTTGACAGGTGGGGAGACAGGCCTGGGAGTTTGAAGTGCTTTGCTCTGAGTTAGACAGCAAGCTACGTAGGTCTTGGCTGCAACACGGTCTTCAGGATTCAGCACTCTCCCAGCAGCACCGTGTCCAGCTCCCAGGCTCAGGCTCCACTTCACTCGCAGAACTTGCCCAGTGTGGAGCTTTCTGTGTTTGACTCCCAAGGTCCTAATGTCAAAGAGGGGGCTAGACTTACCCCAAGCAGCCGAAGTGGGCTTCTTGGAAAGCCAGAGGTCTCCAGGCCGGAAAGCAGAGCCAAGACAAGGCAGGGCCACCACGCAGACGCCATTGCTGAGTACACAGATCTGACCTGCTTTCTTTATATGAGCTAGCCCAGTGTTTTCCAAGCAGGGTCAGTGACCTGCAGTATGGGGCCGAAGCAGCGGAGGCGGGCAACTCCTCCAGGAATGGGGGTAGGTGAAGTAATGACCCAGTGCGTCTGTACAAAAGGGACCTGATAGGTACAATAAACAATGTGGAGCTTCATCCTGTCAGGCTGTGGACTGGAGGCCCCTGGGAAAGCAGAAGCTGTGTAAAACACGCGGCCCCCGGCCTCGCTGGTGTGGTGACGGAGTGGTGCGAGCTGCGTTTAGAAGCTGGCATCTCCACATCTGGGACTCAGGGCTTTTGTCTTTGCCACTCACATGGCTTCTGGCTGGGCCTAGATCCCATCCTTAACCCTTAAAAGGCAGCCACCCTCAAGCTAGACCCCCATGGCTGAGCTCGTTATCTGCTATTGCTCCATAGACCCATGAAGAGGACAGATCTCAAGCCCTGTAACTCAGCTCTCTCTGGGATCTGGCCTCAAATTTCCTCCCGGAGCTCACTCTGCGCACTGGTTTACCCACTTTGCACTGCTCGTAGCATCTGCTTGTAGCATCTGCTTGTAGCATCTGCTTGTAGTTTCCCTCTAACAGCCAAAGGTCTGGGCTCTAGGAGCCTTCTTCCCTCTTCCCTATTAGACAGCAGGCTCTCTCGCTCTCTCTCTCTCTCTGTCTCTCTCTTTCTGTCTCTCTCTTCACCTGTCCTATCCATGTGACCATTCACAGAATGATAGCATTTTTGGGGGGTGTCTTTTTGATACAGGGTCTCCCTGTAACCCAGCTAGCCTGGAACTTGAGATGTAGACCAGGCTAATCTTGAACGCACAGAGATCCACCTGCCTCTGGGATTAAAGGCATACACCACCATGCTCAGTAACGCTTTTTTTTTTTTTAATTAATTTTATTTATTTCTGTATGTGTAGGAAGGTACTGCCTGCATGCAAGTCTGTGCACCCGTGCCGTGCAATGCCATGGAGGTCAGAAGAGGGCGTTGGATTCCCCTGGAACTGGAGTTCTCCTGGAATTGGAGTCCCAGACGGCCCTCGGCCACCATGTGGGTGCTGGGGATCGAACCCAGGTCCTCTGCAAGAGCGGTCGGCGCTCCCAACCGCTAGGCCATCTCTCCAGCCCCTCAGTAACGCTTTTTTAAAAAAGATATATTTATTTTTAATTAGGTGTGTGTGTGAGAGAGAGAGAAGGTTGTCCATGTGGCTGTGGGTGCCAGTGCCTGGTGTGCATGCTGGGAACCTCCAGTCCTCTGCAAGAGCAGTACAAGCTCTTAACCACTAAGCCATCTCCCCAGTACCAACAGCAGGCTCTCTGAGGGGTTCCTCTTGTTACCTTATGTTGAGCATTGTGTGATCAGGTCTGACTGTCCCCTCCTGGAGAGACAGGCCATGTGACGCCTCCCTCTGCACTCCTGAGACCTCCTGAGCCACACTGCAGTCCTGCAGTCCCTGGCCACTTCAGGGTGGCTGCTGTGTGCCGACCATGCCATGACTTCTGTGAGCAACCTCCACACGGCCCTGCTGAAGGACACCTCACCTAGAGCTGCTGCTTTATGGATGATGTTGGACCCTTTGAAGAAAGTTCTGAGCTTGACTGTCAGAGGTCCAGGTATCAGAGAGCCAGCCACAGAGAGAGAAGGCACACAGCAGAAGATGTGAGGTAGAGTAAGCACAGACAGCCTCGGCCTAGTGTTTGGACCTGTCTAGGGAGACACGAAGCAGTGACAGAGCTGCCAAGTCAGCAAAGATGGGGAGGGATAATGGCCACTCCTGAGACGCAGCGAGGTGGGCCCTGTTCTAAGGCCTTCTGAGTGCTACGCAGCTCTCACTGGTAGCAAGTGCCACACTTGCTGCAAGAGACCAAACCCAGAAGATGCCAGTGCCTGGAGATGGCGAGAAGACCTCAGAGAACTGCAGGCAGGCCTCTTTCCTGGCTCTAGGGATATCCCAGTCACGTGACCATTCTCAGCACCTCTGGGTGCTGGCCCCTAGGAGGCTGAGGTTGGGGCAGGACCATCATCCAGTGACTCCTCCTCATGGGTCGCAGCTCCCCGTGGGGCCTCCCCCGTCTCTTTCCTCTGGACCACTGTCTCCTCCCCAGACACTTGGAGTCTGAGGAAAACAGCAACCCAGGATAGGGATTCTGAGGCTGCCTAAGAGAGACAGCCATGAATTTGGAGGAAACTAGCCATACGAAAATAGAATTAGAGTGGCTGAAGAGATAGATGGCTCAGTGGGTAAGAGCACTGACTACGCTTGCAGCGTACCCTGGTTCAATTCCCAGCACCCACATCTCAGCTAACAACTATCTGTAACTCCAGTTCCAGGGAAATCTGATGCCCTCTTCTGACTTCTACAGGCATTGCATGACACTTGTGCACTTGCATACAGGCAGGCAAGACACTCATACATATAAAAAATAAAATAAATTGCCAGGCGCGGTGGCACACGCCTTTAATCCTAGCACTTGGGAGGCAGAGGCAGGCGGATCTTTGTGAGTTCAAGGCCAGCCTGGTCTACAGAGTGAGTTCGGATCTTTGTGAGTTCAAGGCCAGCCTGGTCTACAGAGTGAGTTCCAAGAGTGCTGGAGCTACAGGGAGACCCTGTCTTAAAAAGACAAAAAATAAAATAAAATAAAATAAAATAAAATAAAATAAAATAAAATAAAATAAAATAAAATAAAATAATAAATTAAAAAATGGAAAAAAAAGTAAGAGATAGCTGGACATGGTGGCACACACCTTTAATCCCAGCACTCAGGAAGCAGAGGCAGGCGGATCTTTGTGAGTTCAAGGCCAGCCTGGTCTGCATAGTGAGTTCCAGACCAGCTGGGGCTACGGGGAGACCCTGTCTCAAAAATAAATGTAAGAGATTCTGTGGGGGATAGAGAGATGCTTCAGTGGTTAACAGCACTGGCTCCTCTTGCAGAGGACCCTGGTCTGTTTCCCACCACCCACATAGAGGCTACAATCGTCCATAACTATAGTTCCAGGGGAATCTGATGCCTTCTTTTGACTTCTGCAGGTGTTGCATGACACTGGTGCACTTACATATATGCAGATAATACTCATACACATAAAATAAAAAATATTTCTAAAAAAGATAGGCTTATCCCATGCCCGTTCTTCAGGAGGTGATGAGCCCCCAGCTGAGCAGAGCATCGACCAGGCTGACCCAGCTAGGTGGCAGTCCCACTATCCCTTGTGAAACTCAGAATGTCTTCGAAGGTAAATTGGCCTCTGAGCCTCCTAAAGTTCCCCACACTTGCTATTGAGGAGCTCTGTGTTCCCAGACCTGGGACAGTCTTTGGGCTCAGCATCTATGATGTTATTTATTGTAAACTTGACAGGACCTAGGGTCACTGAAGAGATGAGGCTTGGGAATGCTCGTGAGGGATTGTCTGAGCAGGCTAACTGACATGGGACTACCCACCCTAATGTGGATGGTACCATTCCCTGGTATGGGCACCTGGACTGAATACAAAGGAGACAGTAAACTAAGCACAAGGTCCACTGCCCTGTGCTCTGTGGCGTTGCATCTTAGCTGGGCCCCAAAACCAAGCCAGGGAAAGGAACCCTACTGGGGCAGTTCTTTTTTTTTTTAATTTTTTAATTTATTCTTGTATGTGTATGAGTGTACTGTCTGCATGTAGGTCTGTGCATCCATGTCCTGCAATGCCGCGGAGGTCAGAAGAGGGTGTCGGATTCCCCTGAAACTGGAGTTAAAGATGGTTCTCAGCTGCCATGTGGGTGCTGGGGATCGAACCCGGGTCCTCTGCAAGAGGAGTCGGTGCTCTTAACCGCTAGGCCATCTCTCCAGCTAATGGCGCAATTCTAAGCAGTGTGAGGAACAATGTTCTAGACCCCTGAAACCCAGCTTTGGCCACCGGTTCTTTCTGCCTTCAGGATAGACCAGCCTGGGTGGCATAAGCTGCCACTCCCACAGGCCTTTGCTGAAATGGAGACCCTGAGGCTCCCATTTCTAGAAGCTTTCTTTAGGACCCCAAATTTACCTGGAAATAGTTCTCTCATGTATTCATGCTAAGTGACCCAACAGGCTTTGGTCACCTGCATCTTAGCTGACTGGAAGAGTCACACAGGACAGATGTGGGATGTGTTTGATGTCACATAGGATGAATTTGAGACCCAGCTTTGCCACTCATAACATGAGGGGCTTCTGACGGGTTATTTAACCTCAGTTTCTTCAACTTTCAACGAGCCTGGTTGTAGGAAGCTCTGGGTCAGTTGTGATGGTCCTTGCTGCCAGAGCATCTCTGGGCCCTTGGGCTCATGGGAGCAACTGTATGTGGGGGCTACTCAGGAGATCTAGAAGCCACGGACCAGGCAGTTGCAGAGAACAGGATGTGACGATGGGCAAGTCCCATTTCCTCTCTCCCACAAAGCGGCCAACTCTTCACTGGTTATGGCCTTTCTTTAATGAAATCATGGGGTGCTTTGACACAGGGGCCATGCATCCAGCATGCGCAGAGAGGTGGAGCCAGCTTGATGCTGTCCTCCTTGTCCTCTGCTGTGGTCCCAGGGGAGGACTGATGTGCTAGCCAAAGGCTCAAAAGATGTCAGGAACAATATAGTCAGTGTAAGTGCCGTCAATCAGCCCAGCTCCATTGTTGTGGACAAACCAGCAGGAGACTTCCACTCCACGTCTGGGGTCCTTTCTGTAGTCTTTCTGCAAGCCTCTGGAGACAAACAAGATAGCTGGGGTTGGTTCGCCTTCGGATACGGCAAGGCTGCCCCTGCCATGAAGGTCACCCCACCCACGTGCCTGGAGGAAGGGCCAAAGCAACAATAGAGGCAAAAAGCAGCCAAGGACAGACGGACTGGACAGAAGCCCCCCCACCTGGTGACTATGAGCTGCCGATTCTTCACCACCATTGTGCCATCTGTCTTTGTGGGGTCAGAGCCTGGGTGGAGGTCAGACACCTCAAAATCAAAGGGGTAGAAGAATTGACCTGGAGGGTAGCATTGGAGGCTGTGGTTACTGTTGGGGTGGAGGCTACTCGGACCCTGCGCTTGGTTGGGGCTTGAGCAAGTTGCTTGGGCTTTTTCACAAGGCCTTGACTATGTCTATTGTTTTGGTATCAGAAGCCATGCCCGTTCCTTTTCCATCTCCACAGATGCCTTCCCTGACCGCCTTGCCTCCTGGCTTTTCAGCCAATTTCAAAGAGGAGAAAGGCCAGATAATCAACGACCTGATGCCCTCTGGACCTTTCTGTTTGTGAACTGGGCCTCTCTCCCAGGGTCACTTAGCTTTTGTCTGACTGCATTTGATCGTAATCTTTATGAAGGACAAGGCCCTCCCTCACCAGCACAGCCCATCTCTGGATCTGCCTCGTGGAGACTGTGTCCCCACACCCACCAGCACACTGACACCTTCCCTAGCCACAGCTCTGCCCCCCTGGCCACACACCCAGCAGCCCCTGTGTCCGGGCTGACATCCGGTGACTGTCCAGCACATAGAAGCCCAGGAAGTCCTGGTGGACGGCACTCCCCTTCCACGTTCGGTGCAGGACAATCTCAAAAGTGGCACCATCGTCCACAGACACCACCAGGTTCCTCTTCTTGTTGATGGTCACCACCATGCTGCAGGGCCAGGTAGCCATCAGGACAGAAGCATTTCCCCTGAACTCTCTGTGCATCCGCTTGCATTCTTTGGAACCCAGCTTCCCCCATGGCCCTCCCCCCTAGATATCTGGGTGCTATTTGTTCCCTCCCATATACCATTGTCCTGCATGGTTTAGAATGTACCAGGCCCTGTGCCAAGTCTGAAAACTGTACAAACTGAATCATTCAGGTCTCGTCCTGACCCTGTAAAGGACCAAGGTTCAGAAGGATTAAGTAACTTTCACATAGCTCATAGCTCATGGTCAGGAGAGCCAGGACTTAGACTCCAGCTATTCTAACATGAATCCTGTGAATCCCACTCACTGCCTGCATCTTTTACCTGGAGTCAGCTCACCTCTTCCTGTAGCTATGCTGCCTAGAACCAAGCTCCAGTGCCCAGCAGAGTTGGTTGAATAAATGAATAAGGGATGGAACAGACACAGCAGGTGCCCAAAGCGAAGCCCAGAGGACTCGAAGTCAGCGCAGCAGCCAGCTTCAGGGAAGGCGTGGCCTTGGCATTGGATCTGGGGCTGGCTTTGCTTGGTGGAGGTGGGGGTGGGATTCAAGGCTCCAAGCCCAAGGCATGTGCCCAAGAACCATGGAAAGTGAACGGTGTGGGTGTTCTAGAGCCCAGCTGTCTGCACAGGCCCTGTGGGGATCGTTCCCTCACACTGTGTGAGGAGCATAGGCTCTGAAAGCTCAGGCAGCAAAGCTGGCATTAGACCTCTGGACCTTCACCCATGCCACATGCTTCCGTCTTCCCCTCCCAGGCTACCCTAGTTACCCATCCTGCCGAAGCACAGCCTGGTCCCTCCAGGAGAACACAGGTCCGCCTGAGCTTGGGTTCAGCTTAATGTTCTGAGGAGTCACTTCCAGCTGGAAGTCTGATGCAGGATTTGAGATCCCCAGTCTCCCGAAGTACGTGCCCCCATGCTGCCCAGGGCTTCTGGCCTTGTTGCCAATGAGCTGCCCATTCACTGAGAAGCCTGCAGGAGGATGAGGGGCCATCTGGTCAGGATGGGGCCTTTACACATTTTTCAAAATTTTATTTATTTTTATGTGTATGAATGTACTAATGTACTGTCTGCACGTAGGTCTGTGCAGCCATGGCGTGCAACGCCGCAGAGGTCAGAAGAGGGTGTCAGATTCCCCTGGAACTGGAGTTAAAGATGGTTCTCAACCACCATGTGGGTGCTGGGGTTCAAACTCGGGTCTTCTGCAAGAGCAGTGGGTGCTTTTTAACTGCTAGGCCATCTCTCCAGCCCAAGGATGGGGCTTTTATTCATCCCAGGAGGACTGGTCCTGTTCTCAAGACCACCTGTTTCCTTCCTGCCTACCTCCTGCCTGTGTTAACCACACTGAATGTCCTGTACTCTTCTCACATTGGGGCAGATTCACAGTAGGTGATAGAAGTGCATTTGTCAGTCCTGATAGCCCTCCGCACCGTCACTACTCCAACATGGCGAGTCTCATGCTCCAAAGCTGACATCTAAGAAAATGATCATGGGGCTGAAGAGATGGCCTAGCAGTTAAGAGCGCCGACCGCTCTTGCAGAGGACCCAGGTTCGATCCCCAGCACCCACATGGCGGCTGAGAACCGTCTGTAACTCCAATTCCAGGAGAACTCCAGTTCCAGGGGATTATGAGACCCTCTTCTGACCTCCGCGGCATTGCACGACACAGGTGCACAGACCTGCACGCAAAACAGTACATTCATACACATAAATAAATAAAATTAAGTAAAAAAATAATAAAAGTAAAAAGAAAATGATCACCTATTGATTTTTTCCTTCCCCAAATTCAATGAGGGCAGGACAGCTGCTGTCCCCACCACATCCCAGCCCCTAGTCAGTGCCCAACAGACATGAAGTTGGCTGACTGGATGGGGAGGGAGAAGGACGGGACAGAAAGCCTGCTTACCAGAGCCCTGCTGGAGAGTGCTTTGAGAATGCACAGCCATGTGTGGGGGAAAGATGGGACAGGACCTGTGACATGCAGGCCCCGCAGAAGTCAGAAATGAGGGCTCCTTGTTTGAAAATGCTTAAGGAGCCAAGAGAGCAAGGCAGAGCATTCGACCAAGGACAAGGCCCGTCTAGATGTAGGTCCCATGTGTGGTTGGGTCACACCCACGTAGGGTCCAGTCAAGGACATGGAGTTAGAGGAAGACAGAAGGAGCCTGCAGTGGGCAGCATGTAAGGCAGTGGGCAGTGGAGGCCATGCCCCAGTACTGTCTCCAGCTGAACGTGAAGGGCAGAGAAAGACTGGCTCTGCCCCACCTGGCAGAGGGCTCATTACCTACCATACCTGTGTTGGGGTCCTGCACCAGGCTCAGGATCACACCAGGTTCCTCATTGATGTTGAAGCACAGGCTGTCCTCTTTCTGGGGTACATAGATGATGAAGTGGGGGTCGGTGTCCACTGAGAACACAGCAGAGTCTGTTACGTTGGGAATTGGGCTGATGGGCCAATTAGAGGAATCCTTCAGACTCCCGGACTCACCGCCTGTCACTCGGTTTGGCAACTTTGAGACTATGGAGCTGCTGGCTGTGGGGGAAGGCTGTGTGGCCGACAGGACAAACGCTGATGGCGGAAGTGAATGGCACTGAGAAGGGAGCTCACCAGGCCTCCCTGGAGCTGGGGGTCTCCTCCCCGCCACTCCCCACCCAGGTGGGCTGGCCCAGCCCAACGTCATGGACAGTGGAGAGCATCACATGGCCTCAATACCTCCCGGGATACACAGACAGAACTTTGGCCCTCTGAGGTAGGATGCCCCTGACCTGTCTCTTCCCACAGGAACCCAGGTGGGAGAAGCCAGGCCCACATTGGATTGGGGGGTGTCCTAAGAATCCCCAGCGAGGCAGTGAAGGGAACTGATAATCTCAGGGCATGGATCAGAACCGAATGCTCAGAGGAGGCAGAGGGAGGAGCCTAGAGAGCTTCGGAGATGAGAGGCTCCTGCTGACACTTACTCCTCCTGGGTCCCACCATCTCTGCAGAAGACAAGGAAGGCACAGTGTCACTCTGCCACCCCATCCCACCTCCAGGGCATGCAAGTCAGTTCACAAGTGCACCGCAAGCCTTGCTAAGGTTGAAGAGGTATCCCCGGTAAGCCACTTCCTCACAAACACATGCTGGGGAGAGGGAGCAGAGGGCTGGGAGAGGTTCTGTCTGGCAAAGGCCCAGGAAACACGAAGGATGCAGCCCTGAGCTTGTGATGAAAGGTGAAGGGCTCCTTGGCAGAAGGAAGAAGCCCAGGAAGGAGTGGGGTGGGCAAAGACATCAAAACAGTGAGCCATGAGCCTGGTGGGCAGAGCATGTGCCACCTGCCCAGCCACCAGAAGCCCAGTGCGAGAACCAGCTGGACTGAAAACTCACCCAGGGGCTGAGAATCTGGAAGGAGGGAAAATGAAGATAATTAAAACCCAGGAGCATTTGCGCACGAAGCCTTCCCGACCACCGACCCCACTTCTCTTACCATCTGGGGACTTGTCAATGATGGGCTCCAGCCCATCCTGATCTGTCAGGCCTCTGATGGTCATAGAAGTCATCGGTGTCACGAACTGATAGTCCAGTGACATCTTCAGGACCTGAGATGACAGGTTGGCCTTTTGTTGTCCTTCTGCCTTCATCCTGGGTACAAGACACACAGTGGCTCTGAGACCTCTCAGGTGGTGACACACTTGATTCTTCCCTCAGCCCCCTACCAGCTCATTCACTCTTTCATTCATTCAATAAACACTCAAGCGCCTGCACTGCTCTATTCAATAGCCGTGGCCTCAAGGACCTCAGGGTCACAAAGCGTCCCATAGAGAAAGCCTTAGCTTGTTCTCCCAGTAAGTAGGGATGATGAAGGAAGTCCTTCTCAGGTGGTGAGGAACACACGAGGAGGACTAGTCACAGCACTCCCACAGCGAGCAGCAGCCACCTCTGAGGCAGCTCAGAGGGGCTAAAGGGCGGCACTATCTGCAGAGGCCCCTTCCACACCCAAGACTCACAGTGTAGACTGTGAGCAAGCACATCTGACCCCCTTGCGACCTGCAGGCCTCGAAGCACACGTCTCTCTGTCCACCACTCCACCGTGAGGAGGGAGCTTGGGGTGGACGGTGTCCACTCGGGGTAGCCCCAGGGACCCTACCGCTTTGCCAGCAGCTCCTGGATGGTGAGGTAGGCCCAGAGGCGCTCCACGTGGTTCTCCAGCATGTGGCCCCGCTCTTGGAGCAGTTTCTTCATCTCATCCTCATCCACTAGACAGGTTGTCTTAAATTCTTGTCTTTCCTGAGAGTTGAGACGGGGAGAGAGGCGGCGCGCCATGACAGCACCATCCCTGGCTGGTGCTGAGGCTGTGTGGAGCCCCCTCATCTAGTCTCTGCTGCTTTATTCACACCATCACCACTCTCTTGGAGCTTGTCCTCGCCGTCATTCATTCATTCATTCATGCACTCATTCTTTTTTTTTTTTTTAATTTTATTTATTTCTGTATGTGTATGAATGTACTGTCTGCATGCAGGTCTGTGCACCCGTGTCGTGCAATGCCGCGGAGGTCAGAAGAGGGTGTCGGATTCCCCTGGAACTGGACGTTCTCCTGGAACTGGAGTTTCGGACGGTCTCGGCCGCCATGTGGGTGCTGGGGATCGAACCTGGGTCCTCTGCAAGAGCACTCGACGCTCTTAACCACTAGGCCATCTCTCCAGCCCTCATGCACTCATTCTACAGATGTCAGCTGGCCACCTTCTTTGATCCAGGCTTGGTCTAAGCCCAGGATCCAGCGGACAGGAGACCCAATCCTGGCCTCATGGAGTTTACCCTCTCTGCAGAGGCCAACAAACACCTGCTGTGTCTGCTGTGATCCACTTCCCTGAAGGGTCACTGAGTTTCAGCTAGGCCACCCTGTCCAACTTGCCATAGCAGAGACATGGGCCTTCCATTTCCTACAATAACAGAGCCCATCCTAAAGTGTTCTTTGCACCAGGCCCTGTGTCTGGTACTACATGGATTATGCCATTTGCAACCTCTCTCCAACATACACGTGTACTCAAGGGCAGTGCCGTCTTGGTGTCACAGAAAGGAAACTGAGGCCTACAGAGCTGGATAGGATAAGGCTAGGGTCCTGTTTATGCTCTCTCCTCCAGGCCTGAGCTCCAAGCTCTCAGTCTCATTGCTAGTTGAGTCCATGGCCTGAAAGATAGGCCAGGCTCCCTCATCCCTAGAGTGCTCCACACATCCGCATCCCTAGAACTCTCCACACATCCGCACACTTGCGCTCATCCCTAGAGCGCTCCACACATCTGCACACTTGCGCTCATCCCTAGAACTCTCCACACATCCGCATCCCTAGAACTCTCCACACATCCGCACACTTGCGCTCATCCCTAGAGTGCTCCACACATCCGCATCCCTAGAAAGCTCCACACATCCGCACACTTGCGCTCATCCCTAGAACGCTCCACACATCTGCATGCTTGCGCTCATCCCTAGAGCGCTCCACACATCCGCATCCCTAGAGCGCTCCACACATCCGCATCCCTAGAACGCTCCACACATCCGCACACTTGCGCTCATCCCTAGAACACTCCACACATCCACATGCTTGCGCTCATCCCTAGAGCACTCCACACATCTGCACGCTTGCACTCATCCCTAGAACGCTCCACACATCCGCATCCCTAGAACGCTCCACATGTCCGCACACTTGCGCTCATCCCTAGAGTGCTCCACACATCCGCACACTTGCGCTCATCCCTAGAACGCTCCACACATCTGCACACTTGCACTCATCCCTAGAATGCTCCACACATCCGCACACTTGCACTCATCCCTAGAACGCTCCACACATCCGCATCCCTAGAGTGCTCCACACATCCGCACACTTGCGCTCATCCCTAGAGCGCTCCACACATCCGCACACTTGCGCTCATCCCTAGAATGCTCCACACATCCGCACACTTGCACTCATCCCTAGAACGCTCCACACATCCGCATCCCTAGAGTGCTCCACACATCCACACACTTGCACTCATTGCTCCACGGCACCAGGCATGCATGTGGACCCAAGGCAGTGCAGAGGAGTGTCTAGGACATTGAAGTCCAGGGCTGGATTAGATGGCCTAACGTGTTAAAGAGACCGACCGACTCTTAGCAGGGAGACACTCTCGGGTTCGCATCCCAGCACCCACCATAGTGGGCCGGAGCGCGAGAGCCGTCTGAAACTCCAATTCCAGGAAACTCCAGCACTCCAGGGGAATCGAGAGAGACCCTCTTCTTCTGACCTCCGTGCATGCGCGGACCCACACGGGTGGCACAGACCTGCATGAGGACAGTACATTGATACACATACAGAAATTAAAAAAAAAAAAAAAAAAAAAAAGGAAATGAGACCAGGTGAGAAGCAAAGGCCTCCTGCTGTCTCATGCCTGAGGGAATGATGGAAGGAGTACTGAGCACTGCGGGGTCCATCTGACCCAGGGATTACAACTACTCAGTGTTCCCTCAGTTCCATTCCAGCATGTCTAGTCCTCAGACCTGGACACAAGTGGCATGACTCTGGGGAGGATGCTACTATGGGGAAGGTCCGTGGGAGTGGGGAAAGGTGGGGAACAGTGTGGGTTTGGGGGTTTTAGGCACTGTCTGGTTTCTTCCCTCTCCTCAGTCTACCACTTACTCCATGAGCCCGCACATCAGCCTTGAAGGTGTTCAGTTTGTGGTCAGCAATGTGCCCAGCCACCACAATCTCTGAGCCATCATAGTACTGTTTATGTCGGTGCTGGGTTAGGGCCAGGACGGCATCCTGGGGATACTGTAGCTCCACATCTGTCAACAGGGGGTTGGCTACTTGGTTGTAGAAACCCTGCAGGGATGGGAGATGAGGCCTCAGAGCACAGCACCACAACACCTGATACAAAGTCCACTCACAAAGGGGGGGTGTTGGAGTTCCACCTTAGATGTGGTATCTGGCCACAGAGAGGTTAACTAACGCCCAAGGTTATATTGTTGATTTGAACTCTAGATCAGAGTTTTATCTTCTCTAGGCTGATAGGAAAATGCCCACGAGGCCCCAAGGCATGTTGCTGATGATATGTGGGAGGCATGGGGGAGACCTGTAGCTGCTGGGCGGCGTCATGGTCCTCATAAATTCTCTGAGCCCATCCGTTGTTTTCCATGGACATAACCTCCAGGAAATTAAAGTCCAGGTCATGGCCAAAGCCCAGGTTGTAGAGAGGGAACTTGCCCTGGATGGCGTCACGTACATTCTTGAGGATCTGGGAGCGGTCCGTTTCCCCTGCAGCCACACATCCAGGCAGTGATGAGATGCTGGCTCACAGGGATGGGGGACTCCTGGGAGGCTTTGTGTACTACCTTGGCAGCCCAGCCTCCCACCCCATGTCATCGACAGTCCCCATATGTATCTGAAAGCATCACCTGGAAACTGCAACATCTATAAACAGCTCCTCACAGGCCCTACCTGATCATGTGGACTCCTCACAGGCCTACCTGATCATGTGGACTCCTCAGAGGCCCTACCTGATCATGTGGACTCCTCACAGGGCCCAGCTGATCATGTGGACTCTCACAGCCCTACCTGATCATATGGACTCCTCACAGGGCGTAGCTGATCATGTGGACTCCTCACAGGCCTACCTGATCATGTGGACTCCTCACAGCCCTACCTGATCATGTGAAGTCCTCACAGGGCCTGGCTGATCATGTGGACTCTTCACAGCCCTACCTGATCATGTGGACTCCTCACAGGGCCCAGCTGATCATGTGGACTCCTTACAGGTCCAGCTGATCATGTGGACTCCTCACAGGGCCCAGCTGATCATGTGGACTCCTTACAGGCCCAGCTGATCATGTGGACTCCTTACAGGCCCACCTGATCATGTGGACTCCTCACAGGCCCTACCTGATCATGTGGACTCCTCATAGGCCCACCTGATCATGTGGACTCCTCACAGGGCCCAGCTGATCATGTGGACTCCTTACAGGCCCACCTGATCATGTGGACTCCTCACAGGGCCCAGCTGATCATGTGGACTCCTTACAGGCCCACCTGATCATGTGGACTCCTCACAGGCCCTACCTGATCATATGGACTCCTCACAGGCCTACCTGATCATGTGGACTCCTCACAGCCCTACCTGATCATGTGGACTCCTCACAGGCCTACCTGATCATGTGGACTCCTCACAGGGCCTGGCTGATCATGTGGACTCCTCACAGCCCTACCTGATCATGTGGACTCCTCACAGGCCTACCCGATCATGTGGACTCCTCACAGGGCCCAGCTGATCATGTGGACTCCTCACAGGCCCACCTGATCATGTGGACTCCTCACAGGCCCACCTGATAATGTGGACTCCTCACAGGCCTACCTGATCATGTGGACTCCTCACAGGGCCCAGCTGATCATGTGGACTCCTCACAGGGCCCAGCTGATCATGTGGACTCCTCACAGGGCCTGGCTGATCATGTGGACTCTGCACGGGCAGCCCTGACTCTGCTCAAACTCTCCTATGGCTCCTTACCATGGCCTGGGAGCCCGGCCAGCCCTTCCACTCTCATTTCACCCCACTCCACACATGTTCTCGTTCCTGGCCATGCCCTGCCAAGATCCCTTCCTGGCTCTTCCTCTGCTTTTCACTCTGAACTCAGGGCTTACCTCTTTCAGGAAGCCTTCCCAGACCTCACTTGGGCCAGGTGCCCCTTGTCAGGCATTCTGTAACCATGTGGTACCCTATTCTTTCAGGATCCTTGGTAGAGATTCCTCGCTGGGTCTGCTTGAGAGCAGGGACACATCTCATTCTCTTGATATCTCTTCTCAGCCCTCTGCCTTGGGCTTTCCACAAAGAAGGTGCTAAATAAGTAAACTCAGCCTATAAATCCTGCCCATCCCTTGAGGCCATGAGCAGCCCAGTGTCATATAGAAACCGCCCCCCCCATTCCTAACTCACAAGACAGAGTGTACCTTGAAGCCCCACACACTGTATGGTCTGAACTGCTTTCAGGCCAGCACTTGCCTTTTACTCTGAGCCTTTCTGCCCCTATTGGTCTCTCTAACGCATGAGTTTCCAGGCCGGTTACCTCTTGCAATGAGGAGATCTCCCAAGGCAGCCCTTGGGGCACTCACCCTCAGTGGGCTCGCCGTCCGTCAACATGATGAGAATCGAGGCAAAGCTGTTGAGTTCTGGGTGGCTTTCCTGAGCTTTGTTCAAGATCTCAACTCCTCGGAGCAACCCCCCATTCAGGTTTGTGGCTGGAAAGAAGAAAAATCAGATTAGTGTACATCTATACTCCAGGGAAACAGAGGCAATGCCAGGATGGTCTGAGACCCCTTCCCTTACCCCCAGCCAGGGAGAAGCGCTGCACGAAGCCTTGGGCTGCTTGCAGGTTGGTCTGCGATGCCGGAACCAGGGAGCCCTTCCATGATTGTACTTGGGACCCAAAGAGGACCAGATCAAAGTAGTCCCCTGGCCTCAGGTCCCCCAGGATCTTAAGGAGTGCTTCCTTGGTCTACAAAGACAGGAAGTGAGAGGAGGGACCCAGCCCCTGGATGGCTGTATGATAGCTGCTTTCATCAACCCAGATAGTCACTACAGAGATCCCCAGTGCGGAGGTGCACAGAAGGCAAGCAGAGATGACAGCCAGGTGGCCCCCAGAGAGCAGCATCCTGCTGAGACCTGGAGTGCATGAGGGCCACAGAGAAGGCAGAAGGACCCAACAGAGGAGGAACTGACCAGGAGTTTGGGGGAAGCAGGGTCAATAAATAAACCTGTTTTTCTAGAACTTGACTTGTGCAGTGTGGCTTCAGGGCTTCTATGGGGCCCCGCGCTTGTAGTGCATAGGCTTTCTCTCCTGACCACGTCTCTATCAGGAAACTCCATGACCCCGTGAGCCTCTTATCCTCAGTTGCACAGTGAGGAAACTGGCTGGCTCCTGAGCAGGGATTTCCAGTTATGTCCCTGTCTCTGCTCAGTTGAATATGTCCCAAGCCCCTCTGGCAGTCAAACCTGGGTGGAGCGAGGGATGCTGCTGAAGAAGCTTCTGCTAGGCAAACTGCTCAAAGCTGCAGTTTACCTGCTTCACTTTCTGGCCTTCCATGGAGCCACTGATGTCAATCACAAAAACCAGGTTCTTTCTCATGTTCGTCAGGTTTTGGGGGGCAAAGAAGTGAGCAAAGTAATTGTTGGCCACCTGGAAAAGAAGAGAGCAAGAAGGGCCTCTCTCCCAAGTACCCTTTCCTTGCTGGACTTGGGCCTTGAGCTTCCGGCTTACCAGAAGGTCACAGAGCTTGTCTCGATTGACATCGTAAGTCACCTTGAAGTCCCCATTCAGCAAAGATGTAGAGCATGTGGGGCAGGTCTGCTGCTGACCCACAGTGGGGCGGAAGAGCACATGACCCTGAAACCAACAGGATGCGAGGCATCAGTGGTTTGTGCAATTGCAAACAGGATGTCCGAAAAGAGCTTAAGATTTGTGTGGGGCTGGGAGGCAGCACAGTGGCAGAGTCCTCCCTACTATGCAGGAGGTTCAATCCCCAATACCAACAAAAACCAAACAAAAATAATCGGGGGGCTAGAGGGGTGGCCTAGAGGTCAAAAGCTCTTGGTGTTCTCTTAGAAAATCCAAGTTTGGTTCCCAGTAGGCACGTTGGGACCCTTACATCTGCCCGTGACTGCAGCTACAGTGACTGCAATGCCCTCTTCTGGCCTCTGTGGGAACCACACTCATGTGCACATACCCACACATAGACACACACACATATACATAAATAAAAATAAATCCTAAAAACTGTTTGGATGTACATGTTTGTGTGTGTGTGTGTGTGTGTGTGTGTGTGTGTGTGTGTGTGTGTGTGTACACATATGCATGCGTCTGCCTGGACACAGGAATGAGTCCAGGTGGGCACTCACTTAGCTTCTGAATATATACACTTGTCTGTGATAGGAGAGAAGACCTAGTTCTTTGCTGCTGAATCACTGGGATTTCTACAATAAGTATGAAAACAGGAACAAAATAATAGCAGTAGAACAGTGAGAAGGATCTTAGCCAACTCCGACTGTGCAGGAAAAAGGCAAGGCTACTAGCCGGGCGTAGTGGCGCACGCCTTTAATCCTAGCACTTGGGAGGCAGAGGCAGGAGGATCTTTGTGAGTTCAAGGCCAGCCTGGTCTACAGAGTGCATTCCAGGACAGCTGGGGCTACAAGGAGACCCTGTCTCGAAAAGACCAAAAAAAAAAAAAAAAAAGAAAAAAATGCAAGGCTACAAGCCAGCATGGTGGTGCATGCCTATGGTGCCAGCCCTCAAATGGCAGACAGGATCTCTAGCTCAAGGTCTGCCTGGTCTACATAGTGACATGATGAGAGAGACTGTCTAAAAAAAGAGTAAACCTATAATACTGTGCATGAAGAAAACAAACAAACAAACCACCTCACTCACTTGGGTTGGCAAAAAAGCAGAGACTACAAGAAAGAAGTCAGAAAGAAGCTGAGCCTGGCCTGAGTCCTCTGGCATTCACAGAAGAGTGAATTCTCTTCAACACTTTCTGTATTTCTGTACTTCCTACATTTTATTTAAAGGATTTTAATGTTTACTTCTTGTTTATTTGTTATAAAAGTACTGTATGTTCGGGGCTGGAGAGATGGCCTAGCGGTTAAGAGCACCGACTGCTCTTGCAGAGGAACCGGGTTCGATCCCCAGCACCCACATGGCAGCTGAGAACCGTCTTTAACTCCAGTTCCAGGGGAATCTGATGCCCTCTTCTGACCTCCGCGGCATTGCACGACACGGGTGCACAGACCTGCATGCAGACAGTACATTCGTACACATAATAAAATAAATAAAATTTTAAAAAGACATCAAAACCTTTAAAAAAAAGCTTTGAAAATGATTGTTCAGAAGACAGAGGACAGGTCTGCTAGCACTCTGAGGGGCCCTCGGCTGGTGAGGTGATCCACAGATAAAGTGCTTGCTACTAAGTAAGCTCGACAACCTGAGTCTGATCCCTGGAGCCCATGTAACTGAGAGAACTAACCCCACAAAATTTTCCTTGGATCCCTACATCATGCTGTGGCATGTATATGCACGCATAATAATAATAAATAAAATTATAAACCATAAGAATAAAAATAAATCCAGATGTGGTGGCGCACACCCTTAACCCCAGCTCTCGGGAGGCAGAGGCAGGTGGATCTCTATGAGGTCAAGTCCAGTCTGCTCTATCTACATAGCGAGTTCCAGGCTAGCCAGGCTACATAGTGAGATTCCTGTTTCATGCTTGAAGTAAATAAGGAGTTGGAGAAATGGCTTAGCAGTTTAGAGCATTGTCTGTTCTTGCAGAGGACCTGGGTTTTATTCCCAGCACCCACATGGCAGCTAACAGCCATCTGTAACTCTAGTTTCAGGGAATCCAACGTCATTTTCTGACCTTACTGGCATTACATGACACAGGTGCACTTACATACATGTAGGCATAACACTCATACATATAACATAAAAGTAATAAAATTCTTTTCATCTTTTTCTTTTGAGACAGGGTCTCCCTTTTAGTCCTACCTGGAACTTGCTCTGTAGACCACACTGGCCTTGAACTCACAGAGATCCACCTGCCTCTGCCTTCCAAGTGCTGGGATTAAAGGCATGTGCCACCACACCCAGACTAAGACAGTTCTTAGTCGCCATGTGGGTGCTGGGAATCAAACCTGTGTCCTCTGCAAGAGCAGTCAGTGCTCTTAACTGCTGAGCCATCTCTCTAGCCCCATAAAATATTTTTAAACTAATTAACTAACTAAATAAATAAATAGTATCCTGCTGAATTATAAGAGACATTTAACTTGCAGAGTCACTAGGCAAAGGATCTAGGAACTAAAAATTTGCCCTGGGCCTCAGATAAAGGTAAGCTGGGAATCAGGGCACTTGCTTGATTGTCTGCCTACATGCCACACTCCTCCAGGACCAGGATAGGTCAAGAAAAGGCTCTGGGGGCTGGAGAGATAGCCTAGCGGTTAAGAGCGCCGACTGCTCTTGAAGAGGACCAGGGTTCGATCCCCAGCACCCACATGTTGGCTGAGAACAGTCTGTAACTCCAATTCCAGGAGAACTCCAGTTCCAGGGGAATCTGACACCGTCTTCTGACGTTGGCGACATTGCATGACTCGGGTGCCCAAACCTATTTGCAGACAGTACGTTCATACACATAGCACATTCATACACATAAAAATAAATAAATAAAAATTTAAAAAAAGAAAAAGAAAAGGGCTCTGGAAATCCTGGATTTCAAGTAACAAGTCCTTAGGCAAGGCCAAAGACCTTTCTAAAATTATCATGTTTCCATGGAAACCACAGCTGGGGTTGCTTATATGCCTGAATGATGTCTGGTGGATGGGATGCAGGCAAAGGTGAAATGGAGACAAGCCATAAAGTCACCGTGGCCTCCACTCCAGTGTGGCGAGACCAGCCTTCCTCAAGATGCAGGCTCTGTTAAAGTGTCCTGAGAAGCAGGAGAGTGGAGCCCTCCTGGGACTCTAAGCAGATGGCACTTGCCTCTCTCGCTGCTACTGCTTGGGTATCATGTGTCCCCCTGAGAGGCTTCATGTATTGAAGGCTTAGTCCCTGATGCAAGAGCGTTCTGAGATTGAGCTTTGGGGAAGTGCTCGTATCATGGGGCACTGCCTCCATCCGTGGTTGAGGCAGGAGGTTGCAAGTTTGAGGACAGCCTGAGCTACATGATGAGACCCTGTCTCAATAAAACAGAACAAAGCCCCAAACTGAGTAGTCCACTGGGAAGTTGTGAAACAGGAGAGTTGAAGCTGGGAAGCAGTAGAGCAGTGGAGGGTGCACTTGAAGGGTATCTTGTCCTGGCCTGTTCCTGTCTGTTTGTCTATCCGTGTCTCTGTCTCTTTGCTTCCTGGCTGTTGTGAGGTCAGCAACTCTGTTCCTCCATGTTCTGCCTCAGTAGGTCCCGGAACCAATGGAACTGGCTGACCATGGACTGAGGCCTCTGAAAGCATGAGCTGAAAGAAATCCTTCCTCCAAAGTGTTTATCTCAGGTGTGTGTCACAGTGATGGAAAACCTAATACACTCACCCTGAGAACGGCCTTCCAACCCTGCCTGGTCCTGGGCTCAGCCTGGATATTCCATAAGGGGTTGGCTGAGCTGAGAAGTCTCTAAGGGCCCCTCGTCTCTCCCCTTCTCCCTCCTCTCCTCCCTCCCCTCCTCCCTCCCCTCTTCCCTCCCCTCCTTCTTCTCTTCCTCCCTCCCTGCTACCACACATACCTTTTTTCCTGAGAAAGACTTCTTGATGGTTTGAGCGGCCAGCTCCTTGGTGAGGAAGGAAGCCTCAGCATCCAGCTTGCTGATCCCCTGGGGCTCAAAGATGTCCACATCGATCTGCACCATGGAAGACAATTCTGTGCCCAGGCCCCTAGTATCAAGACTCAGGCAAGAGCCACCATGTGACCTGCTTTCCTACTGTGTACAGCACCCAGCCGGCCCATAGCCCTGGATCATCATCATAGGCCATCCAGAAATAGTAACTGAAAGATGTGCAAGCCAAAACCTCTCAGCTCAGCCCCTCGAGCTGCCCGGTACTTTGCAGTTTACACATGACCAGCATCTTCAGCATCTCCCATAATCCCGTGGCAGTCCTGGGAAATGCAGGAATCCCCTCACTTTGCAGGTGAGCAAACTAGGGGTTCATGGATGAGGAGGGACCTGAAAGGTACAAGAGGCTTCCTGCCCAGGAAGAGCTCCCAGGAGCCCATCTCCTCTTTGTGTTCTCAGGCCTGGGGTAACATGTGCTAATCCATATGCTGGGAGCTACAGAGAGAGGGATGGAGGCAGACCCATGCCCTGGGAGCCATGAGCTACCTCAAAATGATGCACCAACTGCTTGGGCTTGACTTTGATGACAATGTCATATTGCATAAGTCTCCGCTTCAGCATCTCTTCATATGTCAGCTGAAATATGGCCTTGCTCCGGGGACCAACTGTGATGTGGATGGTGAACTGCTCCATATTTCTGCCTGAAGCTCTGAACATGTCACCAGAGGCAACAACAGGCAAAGGGTGACACATACGTCCTCGTCACCTAACATGTATTCCTCGGAAACAGCTTCTCTTATTTTCATGCTTCCCCCAGGTTTTCCTGTCTCAACTGGCTAGTGAAGGGCAGAGCTCAAAGGTAACACCCCACTTCTCCACAAGACGAACCTGGGAAAAGACCAAGTCTGTCCCCTCCTTGCCCTACGCACCTGTGCCGGCATTTGCTCAGACCTCCATCCCCCTGGAGCTGTCCCCCCAAGAATACCTTGGCTCTGTCCTGGCTGGGGAGGGGGGACAGTCCTGGAGGCTCAACTAGCAGGGACTGGGGCTTACCTGACCAGGCCAGCATTCTCCCCTGAGATGGCTGCTTTGCGGTACTGCTTCCATGCACTGACCCTGTCCTTTATGTTCCCGACAAATGCATTCCCATCTGCGGTGCTGCAGGAAAGGAAGAAGTCCCTAGTGCTGGTGCCCCCCTTATCCAGCCCGGCCGTCCTGTGTCCTGGAGGCTTGCTGAGCCCGAGAAGACCCTGTCCACATGACTCCTTGCAGAAGAGTCTTTGTCTACTGTTCAGGGGGCCTATGAGAAGTAGCCGTGGTCACAGAGGCTAGCTGCATTGGTTGGGCCCTGGACTGAAAATAAGCCATCAGAGGCCCTCGTTTTCTGTCCAGATGAGAGCTGAGAAGAGCTCTAATGGGCCCCTCTCCATCCACCCCTCCAAGCTGGGGCCGGCCGTGGTCCTTTCAGAAGTGAGGTCTGCACTGTCGGGCTACTTTGGCCTTAGGCCGGACAGGTAAATACAGGGCACACACATGGCAAAGTCGCTGATGAAAGCTGTCTTGGGGATTTCCACATCGAAGGCCACTTCCCGGGCTTTGTCAGCAGTGTTGACCACTTGGCTGGTGATGACATAGTGGGCAAAGCGAGAAGTGACTTTACAGTTGACTTTCAAGCTCTTGATGAACACGCCATTAACTGTCTGAAGTAAAAGATGAGAAAGGAAGCTGTGGGCTAGATAGGGGTCTCTGAGTCAGCAGAGACCTCCTTGTCATCCTGTGGGCCCTGCCTCCTCTGAAAGCAAGATGCCCAGATACCAGAAAAGCAGACCTGACCTCGCAACAAGATCCCTTCTCCGCCCAAGATATGTGGTGAGGTGCAAACAATATCTCATTTCAGAAGATGCAAGCCCCCTGCCTACGGCACGGACAGGTCCACTCTCAGGGTGTGGGAGAAAGCAGGCCTGTACCAGGGAACCCATCACAGACCCCTTTGGCAAGAATGTCACTCACTATGTCCACAGCTTGTCGCTTCTGCAAAACAAAACCAAGACCAAGTGTGAGAGGGACTTCTCAGGGGCAGCAGCCCATCTGTTAAGGGGTGGGCGTGGGGCCTATGTCCTCTGTCCTTCAGCTGCTGGGAAGCTACTTCTCCAGGCAGGGGCGACTGGGTGGGTGGGGATAGCCCAGGTTCCTGAGGTGGGCTCCCATGTACCTCCAGGTCCCTATTCAGGCACAACTGCCTGTTTATGCCTAAGGACTTAGTCACATACCTCGTTGCCCTTGGGCCTGCCTGTGGCCATACCCAAAGCGGGCATGGCCTGCAGGGTGAGGAGGGACACCAGGTAGACACATAGCAGCGCCCGAAGCTCCACGGCACCGTCCATGGTCTCCAGGCTCTCGATACCCTGTCACTTTCCTCAGACTATTAAGCAATATTGTGCTGAATAAACACAGATTAAACATTAGACACGGCGAGGGCAAACAGCATGATTTTAGAGAACTAAATCTTGGCAAGGAGGTGGGTCTGTAGCTCAGTGGTAGAAAGCTTGCCTAACATGCACGAGGCCCTGGGTTTAATCCCCAACACAACAAAAACAATTAAATAAAACAAAGAGAATGAAACATGTTAAATGAACTTTTGTGGGGTTTTTTTTTATTTTATTTATTTTTGTATGTGTATGAATGTACTGTCTACATGTAGGTTTGCGCACCTGTGTTGTGCAATGCCTCAGAGGTCAGAAGAGGGTGTCAGATTCCCCTGGAACTGGAGTTAAAGATGGTTCTCAGCTGCCATGTGGGTGCTGAGGATTGAACCCGGGTCCTCAGTCAGCGCTCTTAACCGCTAGGCCATCTCTCCATCCTGAACTTTTGTTTTTAATGGCGCAGCTGGGGCTGGAGCGGTAGCTCAGCAGTTAGGAGCATTGCTTGCTCTTTCAGAGAACCTGGGTTTGTTTCCTCATTCCCTCATGGCAGCCAACAACCACCCATAACTGCAGTTCCAAGGACTCTAATACCTTCTTCTGGCCTTCACAGGCACTCACTACATACATGTGGCATGCCTATATATGGGCAAGGAAAACACTCATACACATAAAATAAAAATATTTTTTTTAATGACAGATGAGATACCTCAGCAGGTAAAGTCATTTATCACCAAACCTGACAACCTGAGTTTGAGCCCTGGGACCCATATAGCAGAAGGAGAGAACTGACTTCAGAAAGTTGTCGTCTGACCTCCACGTGTGGCATGCAGACATACACAAATAAATTATAATATAAAATAATTGAGGGTGTTGGTGCCTAGGCCAGTGGAAGCAGGAGGATCTGGAGTTGGAGGCCAGCTTCAGCTACATAGGGATTTTGAAGCCAGCCTACTAAAAAAAAAGAAAAGAAAAGAAAAAAGAAAAGGCTGGAGAGCTGGAGCGATGACTCAGCAGTTAAGAGCGCTTGCTGCTCTTCAGAGGACCCTAGTTTGGTTCCCAGCACCCATGCCAGATGGCTCACAACCACCTGTCACTCCAGCTCCAGGGACTTAAACACCGTTTTCTGGCCTCTGTGAACACACACACACACACACACACACACACACACACACACACAAATAAAAATAAATCTTAAAAAAAATCAATGAGCCAGGCATGGCGGCATAATGCCCTTAACCCAGCACTTGGGAAGCAGAGGCAGGTGAATCTCTATGAGTTTGAGGCCAGCCTCGTCTACATAGTGAGTGCCAGGCCAGTCAGGCTACACAGTGAGACTTTGTCTAAGTAAATAAAAGGCGACAAGAGCTTTCTTCTTGGAGGGGGCAGCTCAGGGCTGTGCAAAGCCCCAGCCAGACTTCAGACTGTTCTCGTGTACAGATCTGTACTGAGTGGAAGAGATTGTGAGGATCCCCCGGGTTATCTTGTCCTGGCTCTGGCACGAGGCTGAACAAGTCATGCAGTGACATCTGGCAAGTTGCCACAGGTAATAGTGAATTCTGAAACTTCATTAGGTTTTTCTTCCAAAATTCTTTAACCAACAACAATTTTTCAGTCATGCTTTGGCCACAGTGTCACAGAAAGTGCCATGGTACCTAACCACACCTATGGTTCTAACAGTGTCAACCCTGGCAATTGTTCTGTGCTGGAGGCTGGAGAGATGGCCCAGTGGTTAAGAGCGCTGCTCTTGCAGAGGACTCAGGTTCAATTCCCAGCACCCACATGCCTGCTAAGGACCGTCTTTGAGCTGGCCATGGTGGTGTATACCTTTAATCCTAGCACTCAGGAGGCAGAGGCAGAGGCAGGTGGATCCTTGTGAGTTCAAGGCCAGCCTGCTCTACAGAGTAAGTTCTAGGTCAGCCGGGGTTATAGGGAGACCCTGACTAAAAAAAATAAAAATAAAATAAATAAAACGTTCTGCCCTGGGGCGGTAAGTATCATCTTTTCGTAATCAAAGCTGCTGTGTCCCTCATACTGGTGTCCTTCGTTGTCTAAGTTCTATTCACGTGATACCGGGACCCTGTGGTCCCATAGCTAGTGACATGGTAAGGATTTGAACGCAGGTCACAGACACCAAAGTCCTTCATGTGATGCTAGACAAGGCAGAGTTGAAGATCCCAGAGGGAAGAGTCCCTGGAGACTCCTCTCATCCAAAAAATTGCTTGATTTTTATGCCGAAACCCTGCCTCTCTCCGACAAGCCCTGCCTCTCTCCGACAAGCCCTGCCTCTCTCTGACAAGCCACAGCACACTAGGCAGACATGGCCCTTTGGTTGGGTTGCTCTGTGACCTGGGGTGGGATATGACCCTGGTGAGATGAGGGGGCCTCACAGATTTCTGTTTGCTTGTTCTGGACTTTGTCTCACAGAGTGGCTTCTGGGAAAGGGCTATTGTCCTTAGGCCAGGGTGACCTTCTGACCTGTTTCTACCTTTGTAGAAGATTAGATGGGTCAACACGCTGTCGTACGTTTGAGGGTCCGTACCAGCATGAACAGAGCTGTGGTGGGGTGAGCACAATGCCAAGAGCTAGGACATCATGATGAAACCTGAGTGCCCCGCTGTGTCTGGTGAGCCGATACCTTGAGAGGATCCAATGAGAGCAATGAGGCCCCAGGGACTGGCTGGAGGCTCACAAAGCGCCCAGGGAAAGGCCGGAGGGGTGGTTCAGTAGTTAAGAGCACTGAGTGCTCTTGCTGAGGATCTGGGTTCAGTTCCCAGCACCCACATGGTGGCTAACAAGGTCCTAAGTCCAGTTCCAGGGGATCCCATGCCCTCTTCTGACCTTCTCAGGCATGACATGATGCAGAATCACCCACATGTGGAAGCAAAACACTCATACATATAATTTTTTTTTTTTTGGTCTTTTCGACACAGGGTCTCCCTGTTGCCCCAGCTGTCCTGGAACTCACTCTGTAGACCAGGCTGGCCTTGAACTCACAAAGATCCGCCTGCCTCTGCCTCCCAAGTGCTAGGATTAAAGGCATGCGCCACCACGCCCGGCTCATACACATAAATTTTAACTATTACTATTATTATTATTATTATCATTATTATTATTTTGGTCTTTTTGTGACAGTGTCTCCCTGTAGCTCTAGCTGTCCTGGAACTCACTATGTACACCAGGATGGTCTTGAACTCACAAAGATCCTCCTGCCTCTGCCTCCCAAGTGCTAGGATTAAAGGTGTGCGCCACCATGCCCGGCTCTATTATTATTTTTATTGTGTGTACATGAGTGTACTCTCCACAAGTGTGTAAGGGCACCCATGTCGTGCAGTGCTGGCAGCAGACAGAAGAGGGCATTGGATACCCTGGAACTGGAGTTATGTATGTTTGTTAGCCACCATGTGGGTCCTGGAATTCAAACCAGGGTCTTCTGCAAGAATAGCCAGTACTCTTAACCCCAGAGCCATTTCTCCCTCCCCCACATGTAAATTTTAAAGAATAAAAATAATAAATTAAATAAGAAGTGCCTAAGGAGTTGGAGAAATTGGGAATTGTGGAGCTCATCTCCATTGGGGTCAGGAGAAGTGTCAGGGTGTGAGCTCCAGAAGCCCATTGGAATGCAGAGACACCTAAGGTCCATGTTGCCCAAGGACCTGCTCTACCAGGCTAGCCTTTGGCTATGCTAAAGCAGGCCACCCCCAATTACTCAGGAATCTTCTGCCTCTCCCTTTGGAAGCCAGATTCTGACCCACCTCACTCTCACTGAATCCCACTCCCACCTTATCCCTTAAATTCCCAAGCCACATGCCATTCTGGGCTTGGCTTTCTCTTTCCCCTGAGCCCAGCCCCGGCTACCCTGAATTAAACTTTGCTCCGAAGAACTTAGATCTCGTGGCTTTTCATTCCGGGGGGAGCGTGCCATAACCTTACAAGAAGGTCCCTGAAGGAGGTGGCTAGAAAAGAGTGGTACTTGAGGTGAAGACAGGAAGGGGAGGCTGGAAGGATGGTCCAGCATCAGCTGAACAGGTGTGGTCTAATCACATGCTGTTGCTGTGACTAATCCACTTAGAGATGAAAGCATTTATTTCAGCTTACAGGCTACAGTCTCTCATTGAAGGAAGTCAGGGAAGAAACTCCAAGTAGGAACTTGAAGAAATCACGGAAGAACACTGCTTGCTGGCTTGCTCACCAACCTGTGCTTTAACGAAACTTTCTTTTTTATTTTTATTATTCTTTTTTTTATTATTAATTTTATTTATTTCTGTATGTGTATGAATGTACTGTCTGCATGCAAGTTTGTGCACCCGTGTCGTGCAATGCCGCGGAGGTCAGAATAGGGTATTGGATTCCCCTGGAACTGGAGTTCTCCTGGAATTGGAGTTTCAGATGGTTCTTGGCCACCATGTGGGTGCTGGGGATCGAACCTGGGTCCTCTGCAAGAGCAGTCGGTGCTCTTAACTGCTACGCCATCTCTCCAGCCCCCTATTATTCTTTTTTTTTAATTTTTTTATTAATTTTATTTATTTCTGCATGTGTACGAATGTACTGTCTGCATGCAAGTTTGTGCACCCGTGTCGTACAATGCCGCGGAGGTCAGAAGAGGGTCTCGGATTCCCCTGGAACTGGAGTTCTCCTGGAATTGGAGTTTCAGACGGTTCTCGGCCGCCATGTGGATGCTGGGGATCGAATCCGGGTCCTCTGTAAGAGCGGTCAGCGCTCTCAACCGCTAGGCCATCTCTCCAGCCCCATATTCTTTTTTATGTGTATGAATATACTGCCTGCATGTAGGTTGGTGCACCCGTGTCGTGCAATGCTGTGGAGGTCAGAAGAGGGTGTCGGAATCCCTGGAACTGGACTTAAAGACGGTTCTCAGCTGCCATGTGGGTGCTAGGAATCAAACCTGGGTCCTCTGCAAGAGCAGTCGGCACTCTTAACCGCTGAGCCATCTCTCTGGCCCCTAACTAAACTTTCTTATCCAGCCCAGGATCTCCTCAGGGAATGGTATTGCCCACAGTATATAATTAATACTCAAGACAATCCCTAACAGATATGCCCACAGGTCAATGTGATCAGAGAAATCAATCAATGCTCCCTTCTCAGATGACTGTAGCCCCTGTCAGGTTGACAGACTGGGCTGTTGAGAGCTGGGTGAAGGGCCCTGTGTCTGCATTTCCAACTACTGGAGAGGCTGAGGCAGGAGGATCCAATGAAGCCAGGAGTTCCAGAGTATCCTGGGAAATACAAGGAGAACAAGGAGACCCCGTCTAAAAACAACAACAGCAGATTTGACTGTTCCGAGTTCATGGAAAGTACTAGAAGCAAGCTTATATGGTTATGGTGGCAGCAGAACACAGAAAGGGGAGGAACAGTAACAGTGGCTAGTGCCTGGGGTGCTTCATAATTTATTCACTGTTTCTAAGTACCCACAGAGATAGACAGTGTTATTCTCCCCTTGTTAAGGATAAATTGCCCTATGTTGTGGTTATAGGGAGAAGAGATAGACAGAAAGCACAGAGATTGCTAATGATTGACCTGGGGGTCTGGGAGGGTGGCTACTGACATCCCAGATCCCTTCTGCTTCTATATTCTCACCCCCTACTCTCCATGTCCCAACCCCTACCCCCCAATCTCCCTCTAGCCCATTCCCTTTCCTTCCAATCACCAGTCTCTACTAATAAATCACCCTCATTCTCCAGAGGACGTGGCTCACCTATCTGCAACATCTACCCTCCATGCAGAAGCCAGAGGCAACATTTATAAAGGTCATTACCCATCATCGAATAGCCTGCCCAGGCCCCGCAGACCTTCTGTCTTAGGTTGATAGGCATCCCCCAGGTCTTACCCATCATTGATCACTCATTTGTACTGCATGCTCAGCCATACCTGAGCAGTGGGGTTTTCTGCTGCCAAAGAAAGCATGAAAGTGGCGCTGGGCTTGTTGCCTCCCCATATGGCAAAGGCAGACCAAGGCTAGGGTAGCAGTACCCAGGGTTAGCAGGCCTAGGGCCAGTGTCCCCCTCCATTCCTTAATTAATCGACCTGCCAATTGCAGACCTTGTAAAAGTGCACGCCCCACCAATGGAGGTAGCCTGGTCTCATTGATCTTGATAATTTCATTGGTCAATTGGTAAAATTAGAATCCCAAGGTCCAAGAAGGAAGCTGTTTAATTTTCGAACTTCTAGGGAGGCATTGCGCACCTTGGCAGGGGTGACGCAGATATGTGAAAAAAGAGGCATGCAAGACACCATGTGGGCCTCCCATAACAAATCTATTTGTTCCTGTAAAAGGGTGGTTTGTTGATTGAGATTTGAGATGCCCAGTTGGATCAAGGAATTAATATTATTCTGTGTGCTGAGGGCAGCAGCAACTTCCCCCAGTAGCTTATCCATGGTGCTTGCTGTAGCAGCTGAGTGGGATAGGGCAATGCCAGAGGCCATAGCAGCAGGCGGCAGCTGCAATGGCTGAGAAAACAGCTACAGTAATGCCAAAGTCTCTTTTTGACGAGTGAGAAGAAGGTGATTTTCTCCTGTGTGGCAGACCAGCGTGGGAACTATACCCGGAACGCGTACCAACAATGCTGATTCCTCATTATTCCAACAGCTTCTCAAGCAGCATACCTGGTGGGAACAATTAAGAACCTCTCCCGGGAGAGGGACATTAACCACATACAGCAGACTCCATAATTTTATTTTTGCTACATGGGGTGTAGTGAAAGTGTAAAGAGTCCTCAAAAGTCGAAGAGGCATTCCAAGGGGTAGTCTGATTAAAACAAACCATATCACGTGCTACCAAGGGGACAGCATCTAGGCAGGCATATGTAGCTGAATGGTCCAGGCCAACATCTGGGCCCAGGGTGGGGTGGTGGCACAGCCCCAACAATATTGGAGTCTCGATTAATGGGGCCCCAAATATTGCAGAAGCCAACAACAGAAGCATTGGTAGCATTGGGAGAAAAATCTTCGATAGACCAATTGCTAAGAATTATACAATTACCTAGAAAAGATGAGGTTTGATTAATGGAGGATTCATTTAAGAACTTAGTAAAACATAGGGTATCTCTTAAGTGAAAGACCGTTGTTAGATTGGCCTCCTCAAGATCCTCCAAAATGGCAGCTTTTCCTAGGCTAAGGTTGGTACTAACTAAGGCAGGCAGGCCATACCGGACTGTGGATCCCCATCCGCATCAGGATCGGAGGATTCTTCACAAATGCCCAGAACATCTCCTGCCGACTGAGGTGAATCAGCAAATAACATGATGCACACATCGCTCAGGCACCCATATTGGACTTTCACCGTCTTGTGGGAAAACACAAACGGACCCCCGGGCCCATACCAAAACCAGATCTGGTCCTTTCCAGAGGCCCGTAGAGAGGTCCTTCTATTTTACTAGTGGCTTACGTTGTATAGGGTTTGCCAATGATGATCTCCTGCTGAGCGACCATGGGAATCCACAGTCAAAAAATTTTAAATGTAAAGTATAAGAGATATGGTATAATGGGGGAACAAAGGTGAATCCCTAGGTCCCCCCTTTTTACTTTAGTAAGAAGTGTTTTAAAAGTGCAGTGAGCTCGTTCCACAATAGCCTGCCCCTGAGGATTATAAGGGATGCCTGTTTTTTGAGTTATGTCAAATTCCTGGCAAAAATGTGCAAACCCCACACTGGTGTAAGCAGGGCCATTATCAGTTTTATATTGTCTTGGCACTCCCATATAGGCAAAGGCTTGTAAACAGTGTGCTTTAACATCCTTTATTTTTTCCCCTGTATGAGCGGAGGCAAACATTAAGTGGGAATAAGTATCTACAGAAACATGTACAAACTGAAGCTTGCCAAAAGCTGGTACATGAGTTACATCCATCTGCCAGATATGATTTGGCATAAGACCTTTAGGATTGACTCCCCAATGTGGAGCCGGAAGAAATTCAACACAAGTAGGACAATTTTTAACAATTTGTATTGCTTGATCTTTAGTTACGCCAGTGTGAAAGCGTAGGGATCCTGTACTCAGATGAAAGTGGTGATGTAAAGATTATGCCTTAGTAAAAGCTGGCGAAGAAACAACAGTTGCAGTGATTTGGGTAATTTTATCTGCCAGTCGGTTTCCCTCACTAAGGAGTTGGGGTAAAGGGGTATGGGCTCTAAGATGATCTAAAAAAACAGGCTAGGCATGTACCCTCAAGACTTACGCCACCACAGAGATACATGCACAGTCATGTTTATTGCAGCTCTCTTCACAATAGCAAGAAGCTGGAACCAACCTAAATGCCCCTCAACTGACGAGTGGATAGAGAAAATGTGGTACATCTACACAATGGAGTTCTATGCAGCAGTAAAGAAAGATGACATCACGAGCTTTGCAGGAAAATGGCTGGAGCTAGAGGACATCATGCTGAGTGAAGTAACACAGTCCCAGAAAAACAAACGACGAATGGTATCCCTCATCTGTGGATGCTAGTGCCAATTACCCAGTTGTAAGTATTTCTTGTGTAGGGCCCCCTGAGCTTCTGTACAAAGCAGTTGGACATAATGCATTTTGGAAACAACAACAACAACAGAAAATACTGCATCAAAGAACTGACTGAAACAGTGAACTTCTGCTCAAAACAGTCAACGTCCCCATGGAAAATATTGAGAAAGACTAAGAGATGGAAAGCATGTTTGGCAGAATGCACGAGCTCTGACGGGGTGGGGGAATGAGCGGGAACACGGGTCTAGATTTGTTAAAAATAAATAAATAAATAAATAAATTTATGTGAAAAAAAATAAAAAAATAAAAAATAAAAAAACAGGCTTGTCACGCTGCCAAAGCAAGCCTTGTAGTTGTCCAGGCCCTAGTAGCCGCTACCCCAATCTGAGTATAAACTGCAGGATCATATAAGATTTGGGCAGCCAGGGTGGCATATTGTCCAGAGCCATTCAGCATATTTAAATTACGAGCGGGAAAACCTGCTGCAGCATTACAATGCTCTGTTTGTTGACATTGTTCCTGAAACTCTCCCCTCCAAAGGAGATAGTCTCCTCCCGAAAGGACCACTCAACAGAGCTTGAGCCAGTCACTCAGGGTACAGTTTAAAGCAGAAAATGACTCAAAAGTGGCAAGAGTTGGGGCTGGAGAGATGGCCTAGCAGTTGAGAGCGCCAACTGTTCTTGCAGAGGACCGGGGTTCGATCCCCAGCACCCACATGGTGGCTGAGAACCATCTGTAACTCCAATTCCAGGACAACTCCGGTTCCAGGGGAGTCCGATGCCCTCTTCTGACCTCTGCGGCATTGCACGACATGGGTGCACAAACCTACATGCTGACAGTACATTCATACACATAAGTAAATAAATAAAATAAAATAAAAGGTTCATTAAAAAAATAATTAAAAATTCTGGGACTGGAGAGATGGCCTAGCGGTTAAGAGCACCGACGCTCTTGCAGAGGACCCGGGTTTGATCCCCAGCACCCACATGGCGGCTGAGAACCATCTGTAACTCCAATTCCAGGAGAACTCCAGTTCCAGGGGAATCCGAGACCCTCTTCTGACCTCCGCGGCATTGCACGACATGGGTGCACAGACCTGCATACAGACAGTACATTCATACACATACAAAGATAAATAATAATAAAAAAAAACTTAAAAAAAAATAATTAAAAATTCTTAAAAAAAAAAAAAAAAGGCAAGTGTGAAAGGACCATGTGGCCCGTAGGCAGCAACTGCCTCCTTTAATTGTTTAAGGTCTGTGAGGACCAAGCTGACTCCATTTTAGCTTGGTCAGCTCCATCTTGGCCTAGAGTTCACCCCAGAGTTTTAAAAAAAAGGACAAACAAAGGCATGGCATAGATAAATCAATCCTTTATTAGTAGAGCGATTTAACTTCTGCCAAAAAGCATACAGATAAATGCTTTATGAGAACGGAAGGTCCAGATCAGATAAAATAATAGAACAAAGAGTCCAGAGCAGGTGAATACATATAATAAAAAACTGATTGATCTTAACCAAGATCCCATCAATCAGAGGAGGAGTCACCATGACCATGATGAAAACCCCCTAACTGGGAATAAAAGCTAAGGGAAATTGGGTCTCGAGGCCGCTGCCCTCCAGTCCCATGGGAGTGTGCTCCGCCCGACGCATCATCTGCTTTATCTATTCTGTCTTGGTTGTTGGTTGTTGTGGCTTCTTTTCTGCTTGCTTGTAACCAAATCTCGATTAAACTTATATCTACAACTGTCTGTGCCTCCCCCATCTTTCTTACGTGAGTGTGGCGGACTGAGCCTAATAGTCCTTGAAACTAAGGGGATTATGTTCCCTACGCCTCTGGCCTTGAGGATCAGCAACCTCGATTACTGGGAAAGCAACTCCACCCTTTTTGTCCTCTGGTGGTGCAGATGGGAGATGTGGGGAACTAGCATAGTTAGGATTGTGGGCAGGAGGACGCTGCTCAAGGGAACATTTCTCAAGTTTCTTTTTCAAATTTTTAATGTCTTTAGTTAATTGCCATTCCTCATCCTCATCACCCTCGTCCTCAGAGGAGGAGGAAGGATCGGGAGAAGAGGCATCAGAAGCCTGGAGCGATTTCATCGATTCCTGTTCCTGTGCCTCTTCAAAAATTATTTTTGCCTCAGTCAGCTGTTCCTTAATTTTAACATCTGTACTGAGTAACGCGTCTTTGACGAGGCGCCATAATGAAAAGGTGGCAATAGGGATACTATCAGGCCCCTCTTTCTTTAATGCCCTTTGTAAGTCTCCCTTGACCTGTCCCCAGTCGGGAATATTAAGGCCACCAGATACAGGGAATCAGAGACTAGTTTTTTGTAAGGTTTTTATGAAATCTTTAGCTGTCTTATGTTTAATCCCTGTGCTTCATTTCTTTAAAAGTTCAACCGGTTGCTCCACCAAAAGAGAATGAGAACTAGCAGCACCCATTTTCAATACGCCTGCTTCTTACTTTATCTGAAGTGCTGGCCAGCCTTCTCGGGCGATCCTTCAGCAGTCTTCCCTTCTTTCCTGATCTATGTGGGACCTCCACTTGTAGTACCTGTGCTACTGCATTACCCAAAGGGTCGGGCGAGGGGCTGAGGATTTAAAGGAAGACAAGACAGTGGGTCATTCATGCTGAGAGAATGCTGAATGCTGTTTATTGAAGAGACAGGGGAGCCTTATATACAGGCTTACAGCACAAGTGAAAAAACCAGGGTCAGAAGTTCACGCTCCCAGGCACAGGCGGTTCTCTGGCGTGGGTGGAAAACAGGAACTTGTGGTCAGGCCTTCTTGGAAGGAGGGTAACAAGATGTTCCAGCAAGATAAGCGCTTGGCCAACAAGCTGGTCAGCATATCCCCTGGGGGCCAGGACCCAACAAAATGGTAGCTTAGTTCTAGAACCTGTTAAGGGATTCATAATATAAGAGCATCCATCCATTTACCTGCAAAGTTCATGATGTCATCTTTCTTTACTGCTGCATAAAACTCCATTGTGTAGATGTACCACATTTTCTCTATCCACTTGTCAGTTGAAGGACACTTGGGTTGGTTCCAGCTCTTTGCTATTGTGAAGAGAGCTGCAATAAACATGGCTGTGCATGTATCTGTGGTAAGATGAGTCTTGTGGGTACATACCCAGGAGTGGTATGACTGGGTAAAGTGGCAAGCTCATTTTGAGTCTTCTAAGGGTTCTCCACACTGCTTTCCATAAGTGGCTGTATGAGTTTACATTCCCACTAGCAGTAGATGAGTGTTCCCCTTTCCCCACAACCTCTCCAGCACTTGGTATCATTTGTTTTCTTGATCCTAGCCAGTCTTATCTGAGTGAGATGTTATCTTAAAGTGGTTTTAATTTGCATTTCCTTAATTATTAGCAACGTTGAATGTTTTTTAAGATGTTTCTCAGCCATCTCTAATTCCTCACTTGTGAAGTCTCTGTTCAGTTCTTCGCTCCATCTTTTTTTTTTTTTTTATGTGTATGAGTGTACTGTCTTCATGTAGGTTTGTGCACCCATGCAATGCTGTGGAGGTCAGGAGAGGGCATCAGATTTCCCTGGAACTGGAGTTAAAGATGGTTCTTAGCCTTTATGTGGGTGCTGGGAATCAAACCTGGGTCCTCTGCCAGAGCATTCAGTGCCCTTAACCACTGAGCCATCTCTCCAGCCCTGCTCCATCTTTTGAGTGAGTCATTTGTTTTCTTTCTTCATTGCTTTTTTGAGTTTATACATTCTGGAAATCAATGCTTTGTCAGATGTATCTGTGGTGAAGTTTCCTCCCACTCTGTGGGTTTTCTCTTCACTTCCTTGATTGTTTCTTTTGCTGTACAGAAGCTTTTGAGTTTAATGCGGTCCCATTTGTCAATTGTCAATCTTATTTCCTGCCCAGCTGCTGCCTGATTTAGGAAGTCTTTTCCTATGACTATGTCTTATAGGCTGCTGCCAACTTTTTCTTCTATTACCATCAGCATTTTGGGTTTCACACTGAGGTCTTTGATCTGTCTGAAGTTGATTTTTTTTTTTTTTTTGGAGTTGATTTTTGTACAGGGTGAGAGGTAGGGGTTTAATTTCATTCTTCTACAAGTGGTGATCCAGTTTTGCCAATACCACTTGCTGAAGATGCTGTCTTTCCTCCATTGTGTCTTCTTGGCCCCCTTGTCAAATAGGTGGCTGAAATTGTATGTGCTCAAGTTTGGATCTTCAGTTTTGTTCCATTGGTCAACAGGTCTGTTTTTGTGCCAGTACCAAGCTGTTTTTATGACTATAGCCCTGTAGTATAGTTTGAAGTCTGGTATAGAGATCCCCTCTGTATTGCTTTTTTCACTCAGGGTTGCTTTGTCTATTTGGGGTCTTTTGTTTTTCCATATGAAATTAAGGACTTTTTTTCTCAAGCCTGTGAAGAAACTCTTGGGGATCTTAATTGGGATTACATTGAATCTGTATATTAATTTGGGTAGAATGGACATTTTGACTGTATTAATTTTTCCAATCCATGAGCATGGGAGGTCTTTCCATCTGCTGATGGCTTCTTCAACTTCCTTCTTCAGGGGTTTAAAACTTTTATTGTACAGATCTTTGGTGTCTTTGGTTAGGTTTGTTCCTAGGTATTTTATTGTTTTTGAGGCTATTTTGAGTGGGAAAGTCTCCTTGTATTCCTTCTTCAATTGCTTGTTATTGGTGTAAAGAAAGGCTACTGATTTTTCTAGGTTAATTTTGTACCCTGCCACTTTACTGAAACTCTTTATCATTTCTAGGAGTTTTCTGGTGGAGTTTTTACCATCCCTTAAGTAAACAATCATATCATCAGCAAAAAGGGATAGCTTGACTTCCTCTTTTCCAATTAGTACTCCTTTAATTTCCTTTTCTTGCATCATTACCCTAGCAAGTGTTTCAAGCATTATATTGAAGAGGAGTGGGGCAGCCTTGTTGAGTTACTACCTTTAAGGGGTATGCTTCTGTTTTTTTCTCCATTTAGGATGATGTTGGCTGTGGGTTTCCTGTATATGGCTTTGATTACATTGAGGAATGATCCCTCCAATCCAATTCCCTCTAGGACTTTAAGCATGAAGGGATGCTGGATTTTGTCGAAGGCTTTTTCTGCATCAATTGAGATGATGGTGTGGTTTTTGTCTTTCAGTCCACTTATGTGTTTTATTATATTTACTGATTTTCATATGTTGAACCATCCCTGCATCTCTTGTATGAATCCAACTTGGTCATGATGGATGACCTTTTTGATGTGTGTCTGTATGCAGTTTGCAAGTATTTTGTTGAGAATTTTTGTATATGTGTTCATTAATGAAATGGGCCTATAGTTCTCCTTTTTGGCTGTATCTTTGCCTGGTTTTGGTATTAGAGCGATGCTGGCATCATAGAAGGAATTTGGGAGATTTCTTTCTGTTTGTATCCTTCTGAGTAATTTGGGTAATAATGATTATAACTGTTTTTGAAATTTTTTTAAACTTTATTTATTTATTTATTCTTTTTTATGTGTATGAGTGTACTGTCTGCATGTAGGTTGGTGCACCCATGTCATGCAATGCCTCGGAAGTCAGAAGAGGGCGTCAGATTCCTCTGGAACTGGAGTTAAAGATGGTTCTTAGCCACCATATGGGTGCTGAGAATCAAACCTGGGTCCTCTGCAAGAGCAGTCGGTGGCCTTAACTGCTGAGCCATCTCTCCAGCCCCTTGAAATGTTTTATAGAATTCTGCCATGAAACCATCTGGGCCTGGGCTTTTTTTTTTTCTTTTGGTTGGAAGGTTTCTTATTACATTTTCAATTTCTTCATATATTATGGGTCTGTTTAAGTTGTTGATCTCTTCTTGGTTAAGCTTTGGTGATTCCCAGGATTTTAGACATTCATCCATTTCTCCTAGGTTTTCAAACTTAATAGAGTATAGGTTTTGGAAGTATTGCTGTATGATTTTCTGGATCTTTTCATTGTCTGTTGTGATATTTCCCCTTTCATCACAGATTCTATTGATTTGGAGTTGCTCTTTTTTTCTTTTGGTTAACTGGGTTAGAGATCTGCTTATCTTGTTTATTCTTTCAAAGAACCAACTTTTGGATTCATTGATTTTTTGTATTGCTTTTTTGTTTCTATTTCATTGATCCCTGCTCTGATTTTTGTTATTTCTTCCTGTCTTTTGCATTTAGGGCTCATCTGTTGTTGTCTCTCAAGTGTTTTTAGCTGCAGTGTTGGATTGTTCACTTGTGCTCTTTCTGTTTTTCTAATGTAGGTACCCAGGGCTATAAACTTCCCTCTTAGGACTGCTTTTAACCATGTGGGTGCTGGGGATCGAACCCAGGTCCTCTGCAAGAGCAGTCAGTGCTCTTAACCGCTAGGCTATCTCTCCAGCCCCTGGGGGAGGGTCTTTTAAAGCAACGAGGAAGATACCTACTGAATGGCTGGAATTCAGTGCCCAAGTGAGGAGATTCCTGGGCCAGACCCGCAGACATCAGCACTAGCTGGGGCACCCCCCAGACTGCCCCCACATACAGTGCTCTCTGCTCAGCCCAGGCTGCCCATCTGCCTTTATGTTACTATTGAGTCTTCCCTCAGGAGGCTGAGGGACATGAAGGAGAAACTAGAATAGAGTAGTGAGGCTGGAGACGGGAGGGGAGGGGAAAGGAAGGGGCTCCCTCCCAAAAGAGGGAGAAGGGAGGGGAGGACAAGGAGGAGGAGAGGAGAGACCTCTAACCCCATCCGACTACGGCTGTTTCCTTCTGCACTCTCTCTGTTCACCTATCTTTTGGGGCAATGTATCTGATTTTAGGTCTGCCCTCACGGACCTCAAGTGTGGGAGCCCTGGGAGGTATCAGTGGCAGGTGAACAGGAAACCCCTCAAACAACAGAACCGGAAATCTGGGGACTCACCTCAGAGCCACTGAGCCCTAGAATGCTGGAACAGTACCAAACCTAAAAAGGGCTTAAGTATAAATAGTAAAACAGAACTGAAATTTTAAATGACCTTTCAAATCTTTAATAATTCTCTTTTTATAGGACCCCAGTTATTTCTTAAGCTTCCTTGGTATGCATCATCAGCATTGTCTTGCTATCAGAATAGTTTGTCACAAATGAAAAGCTTTTACTTCCTTGAGAAAAAATACATGAGCACAAAATGCTGGTGTTGATGCTTGCTGGCCATTAATGCCGGCTTCCTCAGCTTTACCCTTCCAAAGCTCCGCCATAAAATCTGATGCCTTAAGATCCAAAACATATAATTTTATAGCCCGAAAAACTTAATTTACCAAGTGCTGTGGTTTGAATATGTCCCCAGAATTTATGTATTAGAACAGAAGTCTTTACTGTGACAAGGGTGGGAGGCAGGAAGGAGTTGTCATGAATAAATCAGTGCCATTATAAAAGGGGCTCAGCTGGGCGTGGTGGCGCACGCCTTTAATCCTAGCACTCGGGAGGCAGAGGCAGGCGGATCTTTGTGAGTTCAAGGCCAGCCTGGTCTACAGAGTGAGTTCCAGGACAGCTGGGGCTACAAGGAGATCCTGAATCGAAAAGACAAAAAATAAATAAATAAATAAATAAAAGGGGCTCATATTAGTTACTCTTCCTGTTACAGTGACAAAAGCAACTTAAGGAAGAAAAAAGGTTTTGTGGCTCACAGTTTGAGGGGAGGGCACGACAAAGGCGGAAGTGTGAGATATGTGGTTGTATTCGGGAATCAGGGAGGGATGAAGGCTGGTGCTCAGCTCACTTTTCCTTTGATTCAGTCCAGGTACCCCAGTCCAACTCACTCAATCTCTCTCTATATATATATATTTTAAATTTAGTCAGGTGAATGTGTCTGTCTGTGTGAGATATGCCATGTGTGTGTGGGGGCCTGGAGCTGGAGTTCCAGGTGGTTGTGAGTTGCCTGATGTGGATGCTGAGAATTGGACTTGGGTCCTCAGCAGTAAGCGAGTGCTCTTCTATCTTTCCTCCTCAATGAACTCATTCTAGAAACTCCCTCACAGACATTCCCAGGTTTATGGAGATCTGTTGAGCTGACAATCAATATTCATCATCACAGGGTTCTCGGGTGGGGTTCACTCTCTTGCACTTCTGTCATGTGATGATATAGCAAAAAGATTGCAGTCAGGTGCTGACGCCTTTTTCCTGGAGTTCTCAGGTCTGAGGATGATGAAAAGATCATCTTTTGTTCTATGAAGTACCCAGTCTCAGAAGCTTTTTATATCATCATAAAACAGACCAAGACACAGTGCCTTTCAAACCAATTAGAAAAAATGACAAACTATTCAATAGGTGGTAAATCATATGTTCTTTATTTGGGGAAAGAGAAAAACTAGATACCTCCCCCTCACCCCATGTTTTACCCAAGCATTAGTCCTAATGATTAAAGAATGAAAACATAAAGCTAACTTAAAAATAAACACAGAGGGGCTGGAGAGATGGCTCCCTGGTTAAGAGCTCCGACTGCTCTTGCAGAGAACCCAGGTTCAATTCCCAGCATCTACATGGCAGCTAAGAACCATCTTTAAGCCAGGCCCAGTGGTGGTGCATGCCTTTAATCCTAGCACTTGGGAGGCAGAGGCAGGAGGATCTCTGTGAGTTCAAGGCCAGCCTGGTCTACAGAGTGAGTTCCAGGCCAGCTGGGGCTATAGGGGGACCCTGTCTCAAAAAAAAACACCACAGAAACTAACATCAAAATATAAAGGAGAACTGAAAAAATAATTATGAGATGGGAAAGGGATCCTAAAGGAAGATCTCAAATCCAGAAATCATAAGCAAGATAAACTGACAGACTTGCTATATGAAATGATAAACTTTTCATCTAAAAACATGCCACAAGCAAAATTAAAACAAAGTGACCAAACAGGACCATTACCTAGACTTTATGGGATGTACATACCTCTCCAGTGCACCGCTGGGGTGGGGCTGCAAATTTATATAGAAAATTTTGTAGCCAGGCATGGTGGCACACACCACCTTTAATCCTAGCACTCCAGAGGCAGAGGCAGGTGGATCTTTGTGAGTTCAAGGCCAGCCTGGTCTACAGAGTGAGTTCCAGGACAGCTGGGGCTACAAGGAGACCCTATCTAAAAAAGACAAAAAAA
>VZQC01007982.1:885161-895257 GCA_009823505.1 Rhizomys pruinosus
GGACACCCATCTTTAATCCCAGCACTTGGGATGCAGAAAGAAGTGGATTTCTGTGAAATGGTACCCTCCCCTCCCCACCCCACCCCGCCCCATCCCTCCCATCTACTGGTGAGTTCTAGGCTAGCTAAGGCTATAGGAAAACCTTGTCTCAAAGAACCAAAAAGATAAAAAGAACTGAAAAATTTGTTACCATTTCCCCCAAACCTGATAGAACATTTCTAAGCAAAGAATTATATGTGTGAGGGAAAGGGAAATAATCTTCCAGTTACTTTCCAAATATAACCATAAAACTGTCAGAATTACATTCAGATGTTTTGAAGAGGACCAGGTGTCAACAAGAGGATGCAAGCTTGGATGCTGCTGGCTGGAGACGCAGCACATGTACCCTGTCTGTGAAGAGCAACACCACTGTGTGGTGATCTGGAAGACATCTTCATACACTTAATTAAGTTGGTGCATCTATAGATATTTTCCTGTTTTGGGGGGAATTGGAGAGCAGTGTTGGGTCAACAAGGAAAGCCATTCTGGTTCCTGCTCTCACTCAGTGTCCAGTTTTGAGGAATGAATAGTTTCCCCAGATAACTGAGAGATGCTGCATTCAACCCACGACTACTAAGGATTACAGTGAATTAAATGTGCTGGGCATGGTGGAGCATGCCTTTAATCCCAGCTCTAGAGGCAGAGGCAGGCAGATCTCTGTGAGTTCAAGGTCAGCCTGGTCTACAGAGTGAGTTCCAGGACAGCTGGGGCTACAGGGAGGCCCTGTCTCAAAAAGAAAGAAAATGTATAAAGCCATTTCCTATCTGAAAAAAAGGTAAAAAACAGAAAGGATAAGAGAATCAGTAGAAAAAAAATCAATGAAAAAGGAAATAGACAATTGATTAAAAATTAGTAAATTAGAAGAGGGTAGGGAAATTATGAAATTAGTCAATAAATAAAAAGCAACTTCATTGTAAGCTAAGAAATGCATTCAACACATTTAAACCATGAACTACCTTTAAAAGATCTGTCAGATTGATAGAAAATAAAACAATTGACAATTTTGAGCTGTTAGAACTTGGAGTCAGATGCTTTCACATTGGCAATGGTGGCGTGCATTGATAAAGGCATTTAAGGCAAATTGGTAATATCTATTAAAAACCTTAATATACATTTTCCACTTTAACCATTTATTTCTACAGCCCTATCATTCAGAAATACACATATGCAGGCCAGGCATGGTGGCACACGCCTTTAATCCTAGCACTTGGNATCTTTTCAGTGTTTCTACTTCCTTCTGGAGTTTGTCATTCTCTCTAGGTCCTTCTTGAGTTCTTCATTCTCTTTTCTTAATTCTTTGATTTGCTCTTTATAATCTTGTAGTTCTTTAAGTATGTTCCTAATTGTGTTTCTGATATCTGTGTCCTGGGCCATCCGCAGGGGGATCCCACTGTAGGAATCTTCTATAGGGTTGGTAGAGCTTGGTGTGGGATTATCCTGCCCCTTTCACGTGTTGTCTCTTCTTTGTGTTCCTGGCATATGGGCTTCTCCTTGCTTGTATTCCAATGTGAGTCCCAAATGCCTCTTCCCTGTGTTGAAGGCTTGCTTTGCTTGCCTCCTTCAGATGCCTTCCTAATCCCAGTTGGCAGGGGGTGGTGGGTGGGGGTTGGTACCTGTGCTTCAGCTGGTGTCAGGAGATCTCTGAGATTTAATAACTTAATAAGCATGCTTGAAATCAAAGTTACCAGATTTTGAATGGCCATATTATAAAAATATTATCTCGAGATAAAAATTAACATGCAAGTAACAGTACAATTAAACTCAATAATGAACAAGTATCATAAGAAAAAAACACAATAAGGTTTGAAGGTACCTTTTTCTGTGTATTTTTGGGAGACCTGAATTAGAAAGAACACAAACCATTTTAAAGTTTTTCTCTGCTGGGGACAGGCCTGAAGTATTCTGGGAATTGTAGTCTGCTGGCTTGGAATGTTTAAAAAAAAAAAAAAGAACTTAACAGGGACACAACAGGCTCAAAGAATTCTGGGGTTTGTAGTTTTCTGGCACGCTCGATCCTGGATTGTGTATTTATTTGGAATGGAAAGGGAGATGATAGAGAAGGCTTACAGTCATAAAGCTTTGGATGCCCCAGATGTTTTTAAATGGTTCTATCTGGGGCTGGAGAGATGGCCTAGTGGTTAGGAGCACCAACCGCTCTTGCAGAGGACCCGGGTTCGATCCCCAGCACCCACATGGCGGCCAAGAACCATCTGAAACTCCAATTCCAGGACAACTCCAGTTCCAGGGGAATCCAACACCTTCTTCTGAACTCCGCAGCATTGTATGACACGGGTGCACAAACTTGCGTGCAGACAGTACATTTATACACATACAAAAATAAATAAAATAAAATTAAATTAAATTAAAAAAAATTAAAATGGTTCTATCTGTCCCTTTATCTATCAAACATTTGAAGGGCCTCTCTCTGATTTTTATTGTTAGAGTAGGATGGGAGCCTTCTAAAATGGGTAAGCTCAAAGGGTGCATATCGAATCTCTCTCTCCCTCTTTGTTCCCTGGGCTAGGGGCCGCCAGCTGTTGGGTCCTGGCCCCCAGGGGATCTGCTGACCAGCTTGTTGACCAAGCACTTATCTTGCTGGAGCATCTTGTTACCCTTCTTCCGAGATGGCCCACAAGTTCCTGTTTTCCACCCTCACCAGAGGACCGCCTGTGCCTGGGAGCGAGAACTTCTGACCCTGTTTTTTTCTCTTGTGCTGTAAGCCTGTATATAAGGCTCCCCTTCTCTTCAATAAATGCCATTCGGCATTCTCTCAGCACAAATGACCCCCTGTCTTGTCTTCCTTTAAATCCTCAGCCCCTCGCCCGACCCTTTGGGTAATGCAGTAGTGCAGGCGCTACAAGTGGAGGTCCCACTGAGATCGGGAAAGAAGGGAAGACTGCTGAAGGTCACCTGAGAAGGCTGGCCAGCACTTCAGATAAGGTAAGAAGTGGGCGTATTGAAAATGGGTGCCACTAGTTCTCATTCTCTTTTGGTGGAGCAACTGGTTGAACTCTTAAAGAAACAAGGCACAGGAATTAAACATAAGACAGCTAAAGATTTCATAAAAACCTTACAAAAAACTAGTCCCTGGTTCCCTGTACCTGGTGACCTTAATATTCCCGACTGGTGACAGGTCAAGGGAGACTTACAAAGGGCATTAAAGAAAGAGGGACCTGATAGTATCCCTATCGCCACCTTTTCATTATGGTGCCTCGTCAAAGATGCCTTACTCAGTAAAGATGCTAAAGTTAAGGAACAGCTGACTGAGGCAAAAATAATTTTTGAAGAGTCACAGGAACAGAAATCACCGAAATCGCTCCAAGGCTTCTGATGCCTCTTCTCCCGATCCCTCCTTCTCTGAGGAGAACGAGGGTGATGAGGATGAGGAATGGCAATTAACTAAAGACATTGAAAATTTGAAAAAGAAACTTAAGAAATGTTCCCTTGAGCAGTGTCCTCCTGTCCACAATCCTAACTATGCTAGTTCTCCACATCTCCCATCTGCACCGCCAGAGGGCAAAAAAGGGTGGAGTTGCCTTCCCAGTAATCAAGGTTGCTGATCCTCGAGGCCAGAGGTGTAGGGAACATAATCCCCTTAGTTTCAAGGACATTAAACAATTAAAGAAGGCAGTTGCTGCCTACAGGCCACATGCTCCTTTCACTCTTGCCATTTTTGAGTCATTTTCTGCTTTAAACTGTACCCCGAGTGACTGGCTCCAGCTCTGTTGAGTGGTCCTTTCAGGAGAAGACTATCTTCTTTGGAGGGGAGAGTTTCAGGAACAATGTCAACAAACAGTGCATTGCAACGCTGCGGCAGGTTTTTCTGCTCGTAATTTAGATATGCTGACTGGCTCTGGACAATATGCCACCCTGGCCGCTTAAATCTTATATGATCCTACAGTTTGTACTCAGATTGGGGTAGCAGCTACTAGGGCCTGGAAAGCCTTGCCTAATAAGGCCGCGGGAGATCAATTATCTAAGGTCCTTCAAGGACCCTCTGAGCACTTTGCTGATTTTGTTTCCTGCTTACTGCAGTTGGTGGGGAAAATCTTTGGTGATGCCGGTGGGGATCCACAGTCTGGTATGGCCTGCCTGAGTTAGTACCAACCTTAGCCAAGGAAGGCTGCCATTTTGGAGGATCTTGAGGAGGCCAATCTAACAGTGGTCTTTCACTTGAGAGATACCCTATGTTTTACTAAGGTCTTAAATGAATCCTCCATTAATCAAAACCTCATCTTTTCTAGGAAATTGTATAATTCCTAGCGATTGGCCTATCGCAGATTTTTCTCCCAATGCTACCAATGCTTCTGTTATTGGCCTCCGCAATATTTGGGTCCCCATTAATCGAGACTCCAATATTACTGGGGCTGTGCCACCGCCCCACCCTGGGCCCAGATGTTGGCCTGGACCATTCAGCTACATGTCTTCCTAGATGCTGTCCCCTTGGTAGAACGTGATATGGTTTGTTTTAATCAGACTACCCCTTGGAATGCCTCTTTGACTTTTGAGGACTCTTTACACTTTCACTACACCCCATGTAGCAAAAATAAAATTATTGAGTCTGCTGTATGTGGTTAATGCCCCTCTCTCGGGAGAGTTTCTTAAGTGTTCCCACCAGGTATGCCACTTGAGAAGCTGTTGGAATAATGAGGAATCAGCATTGTTGGTACACGTTCCGGGTATAGTTCCCATGCCAGTCTGCCACACAGAAGAAAATCACCTTGTTCTCACTCATCAAAAAGAGACTTTGGCATTACTGTAGCTGTTCTCTCAGCCATTGCAGCTGCCACCGCTGCTGCTACGGCCTCTGGCATTGCCCTATCCCACTCAGCTGATACAGCAAGCACCGTGGATAAGCTATTGGGGGAAGTTGCTGCTGTTCTCAGCAAACAGAATAATATTAGTTCCTTGATCCAACTGGGCATCTCAAATCTCAATCAACAAACCGCCCTTTTACAGGAACAAATAGATTTGTTACGGGAGGCCCACATGGTGTCTTGCATGCCTCTTTTTTCACATATCTGTGTCACCCCTGCCAAGGTGCACAATGCCTCCCTAGAAGTTCGAAAATTAAGCAGCCACCTTCTTGTACCTTGGAATTCTAATTTTACAAATTGACCAATGAAATTATCAAGATCAATGAGACCAGGCTGCCTCCATTGGCGGGGGATGCACTCTTACAAGGTCTGCAATTGGTAGGTCGATTAATTAAGGAATGGAGTGGGACACTGGCCCTAGGCCTGATAACCCTGGGTACTGCTATCCTAGCCTTGGTCTGCCTTTGCCGTATGGGGAGGCAACAAGCCCAGCACCACTTTCATGCTTTCTTTGGCAGCAGAAAACCCCACTGCTCAGGTATGGCTGAGCATGCAGTACAAATGAGTGATCGATGATGGGTAAGACCTGGGGGATGACTATCAACCTAAGACAGAAGGTCTGCAGGGCCTGGACAGGTTATTCAATGATGGGTAAGATAGATGTCAACGTCCTGGGCAACCTAAGACAGATACTCATTTATATATAAAGAAGGGGGATCTGTTGGGTCCTGGCCCCCAGGGGATCTGCTGACCAGCTTGTTGACTAAGCGCTTATCTTGCTGGAACATCTTGTTACCCTTCTTCTGAGATGGCCTGACCACAAGTTCCTGTTTTCCACCCATGCCAGAGAACCGCCTGTGCCTGGGAGCGTGAACTTCTGACCCTGGTTTTTTCACTTGTGCTGTAAGCCTGTATATAAGGCTCCCCTGTTTCTTCAATAAATGTCATTCGGCATTCTCTCAGCATGAATGACCCGCTGTCTTGTCCTCCTTTAAATCCTCAGCCCCTCGCCCGACCCTTTGGGTAATGCAGTAGCGCAGGCGCTACAGCCAGCCTAAAAGTTTAAAGGTGCCAATAGTTCACCATCTTTATTGTACTTTGAGTGGCAATCTTTCCTCCAGTGATATCCTTTTTTACAGCGGGGGCAGAGAGTGCATGGGGGGGGGTAAAGGAAGCTGTTTTAGTATTTTGTTTAACTTGTTCGGTTACCACTGGGTCCTTTTGGCCTGCTTGTTTGTTTCCCATGATAGAGAAAGAAAGGAAATGCTAGTGAGTAGAGAAACACTTAGAAGCAGAGGGTTTGCAGCTGTCTGGTCCAGCAGGCACGATAGCCTCCCAACTGCAGGAACCAAAGTTAGAGAAAAGAAGCTAAAAGGCAGATTGAAAGCTTATCCTGGGGCTGGAGAAACGGCCTACCGGTTAAGAGCACTGACTGCTCTTGCAGAAGACCTGGGTTCAATCCCCAGCACCCACATGGCAGCTGAGAACCATCTTTGACTCCAGTCCCAGGGGAATCTGATGCCCTCTTCTGACCTCCATGGCATTGCATGGCATGGGTGCACTAACCTAGATGCAGACAGTACATTCATACACATTAAAAAAAAATGAAAAAAGAAAGCTTATCCTATACAAGAAGAGTTGCAAGGATGTGCCAAAGCCTGGCCACTACCCTGAACCTTCCTTTCAGGAGTGGTTTACTTCCCTACTCTGAACCCTCTGAAATTTTTTCCACTCATACCTTTTCTTCCTTCTTATGAAAGGTTAAGCTCTATGTTGCATCACCAGTTGTCATCTGATAGTTATCCTCTGATGTTCCTTTAAAATGTATTGCATGTGTGCTACCTTCCATGAGATGTTCTCCCCCCCCCCGCCCGGACCAGGGCTCACAGTTCTGCAGTACCGCAAGCCTCAGGATTGTCCCCAGCCAGCCAGTTAACAATCCGAGCTTGGGCCCCAGCAGGGAGCGTGAGGGAGGTAGGAAGTAAGACCCAGAGGAATGGATAGAAAGAAAGAGAGAGACGGACTCAGACAAGAGACTGGGAGTAATTCCACAAGGGGGAAACTCAGTTTAATGTTGTAACTCAGGGTTTTTATACAGAAGCTTGTAGGAGGTTAGGACATACAGAATTAGGGGGCTGGGACAGGTGGGATTCAGGCCATATGCTCCAGATCACTACAGGAATGTGACAATGCTTTGCCCAAGGAATCAAAGACAATTGGCACTGGGCAGGTATCACAGGCAAGCAGGATATCAGCAGGAGTCCAGGCTTGGAGGGCGCTTGCTGACTCTCTTAAGTGCTTCTGCCAAAGAAGACACCAGAAGACGGAAAGATCTTCCATGCTCATGGACTGGAAAAATTAATATAGTAAAAATGTCCATTCTACCCATATTAATAAACACATTCAACACAATCCCAACTAAAATCCCCAAGAGTTTCTTCACAGGCTTGGAAAAAAAAAATAGTTAATTTCATAAGGAAAAACAAAAGACCCCAAATAGCCAAAGCAACCCTCAGCAAAAAGAGCAATATGGGGGGATCTCTATACTAGACTTCAAACTACACGACAGGGCTATAGACATAAAAACAGCTTGGTACTGGCACAAAAAACAGAGCTGTTGGCCAATGGAATAAAACTGAAGATCCAAACTTGAGCACATACAATTTCAGTCACCTCATATTTGACAAAGGGGCCAAGAAGACACAATGGAGGAAAGACAGCATCCTCAGCAAAGTGGTAATTCCAAGGATCTTTTTAAATTTTTTTTTTTATGTGTGTGAATGTACTGTCTGCATGTAGGTTTGTGCACCCGTGTCATACAATGCCCCAGAGGTCAGAAGAGGGTGTCAGATTCCCCTGGAACTGGAGTTCTCCTGGAATTGGAGTTATAGATGGTTCTTAGCTGCCATGTGGGTGCTGGGGATTGAACCCAGGTCCTCTGCAAGAGCAGTCGACACTCTTAACCACTAGGCCATCTCTCCAGCCCCTCCAACTTAGGCTCTTAGCCTGGACCCACAAGACATGATACCAAGTGCTGGAGAGGTTGTGGGGAAAAGGGAACACTCATCCACTGCTGGTGGGAATGTAAACTCATACAGCCACTAAGGAAAGCAGTGTGGAGAACCCTTGGAAGACTTGGAATGAACTTGCCACCTGACCCAGCCATACCACTCCTAGGGATGTACCCTCAAGACTCACCCCACTGCAGAGATACATGCACGGCCATGTTTATTTCAGCTCTCTTCACAATAGCAAGGAGCTGGAAGCAACCCAAATGCCCCTCAACTGACGAGTGGATAGAGAAAATGTGGTACCTCTACACAATGGAGTTCTATGCAGCAGTAAAGAAACATGACATCATGAACTTCGCAGGTAAAAGGTCAGAGCTAGAAGATATCATGCTGAGTGAAGTAACACAGTCCCAGAAAAACAAATGATGAGTGGTATCCCTCATCTGTGGATGCTAGCGCCAATTACCTAATTGTATGGCAAACTGAGCAACGTCAATGTGATCTGAAAACAACTGTGCTCTTATATTGTGAATCCCTTAAAATATAATAAATAAAAAATAAAACAGCAAAAAAGGATGAAAAGAACGAGGAAAAAAACTAGTTTGTCATGACATCGTGTTTAACCACAGTATTTATTTTATGGAAGTTGCTTCTTAGTATTTCTTATACAAGGTTGCTTCAGCTTTTGGCCAAGCCTTTTCTAAGATATTACACAGTAGTTAAAAGTATCAGGCTGGTGTAACTTAGTCTTTCTGGATGCTTAATGACCATACTTAAAGCCCATACCAATTTGGCCGAGGGTCTTAAGGGATAACTTTGTTCCTTGCCCTCAGAGGTCAACTAAGTCCCAGGGGATTATGCATGGCGGCATCTCTTGAAAAGTCCTGCAAATGTTCCAGTCTTCCTGTGCAGGGAGGTATTGGAGATCCACTAATGGGACTTCAGCCAGTGTCCAGTCTATGAAGAGGATAGTCTGCTCATGCTTCAAAAAGGGAAGCCTGGTCTAGAAGGACCTGACTTTGTCCTTGAGTGGATGGAACTGGTAAATGAAAAGCCAAAAGGAGCCAAGGGATCCTTCCCCCAATTCCCCCCCCCCAAAAAAAAACCTGAATGACCCTTTAGGATCAGATCTTCAACTGACCTTGAGAAAACAAAAACCTTGGTTAATCTGGGCTGTGTGGCCTTAAACATCCAAAAGGAAAGTATAACCAGAAATAAATAATCAGTAAGGTCTGAGAAATTGTACTTCAGGTATAAAACTTGAGATCTTAGTAAAAAGACAAAAAATAAAACAAACCAAAAAAAAGGGGCTGGAGAGATGGCCTAGTGGTTAAGAGCTCAGACTGCTCTTGCAGAGGACCCAGGTTCGATTCCCAGCACCCACATGGCAGCTGAGAACTGTCCTTAACTCCAGTTCCAGGGGAATCTGACGCCCTCTTCTGACCTCTGTGGTATTGCACAACATGGGTGCACAAACCTACATGCAGACAGTACATTCATACACATAAAAATAAATAAAATATTAAAAAGTTCTTTTAAAAAAAAGCACATTTGTTTTGCCTGTCTTACTAGCAAGTGCAGCTACCTTGTGGCTGCCACTGCTTTTGCCATCCTTCAAAGACATGAGACACAGCTCTTCAACCTTCCAATATGGACTGAAGACTCATGTCTCTCCAAGAATCCTCCAAATCTTCAGTGCCAGATGGGGACTGCTGAGACATCTAACTTGTGGACTGAGCAGCTACTGGGGTTTCAGCCTCTTCAGAGTATAGACTGCCATTGTTGGACTATTCAGGCTGTATCATGGAGACCAGTACAGGAAGATTAAGACAGGACGTGGTGCTTACTAGACCTCATGTGGTGACCATGGGAAGGGAAAACCCCAGTGTAGAGCACAAGGGCAGAACTGATGGTGGTTTGGGCTTGCCAAGGAGGAGCCTACAAACATGACATCTTTCAGCCTAATAAAGAAAAAAAAATCATAAGCTGAAGATGCTAAAACCTATTAATATATGTGGCATGCATATGTGCATATTTTGGAGTGATGCATATTGGAAGGAATAACAACAGCAACAGCAACAACAACAACAGAAAGACTACATCAAAGAACTGACTGAAAGGGTGAACTTCTCGAAACAGTAAACTTCTGCATCGAGAATTTTGAGAGACTGAGAAAAAGATGAAAAACATGTTTGGCAGAATGTATGAGCTCTGGTGGGGTGGGGGGCA